>CAUYTI010043955.1:0-17999 GCA_963575145.1 Galago senegalensis | reverse complement strand
AAAATTAACCATTTTAAGGAGATCCTTTCCTGACATTTAGTACATTCACAGGTGTTGCACAACTGTCACCTCTGTCTAGTTCCAAAACATTTGCATCAGCCTAAATAAAACCCTGTACCCACTGAGCAGTTATTCTTCATTCCTCTCACCTCCTGTCCCAGCAATCACCTGTTTGCCTTCCAGCTCTCCAGATTTACCTTTTCTGCCTTTAGGGGAAGTTAGGACCTTGAACTCTTTCTAATGTGAAGGAAAGCCACTGACATCTTAGTTATAGTTGCTATTTTATACTAACAAAAAAGACTAGCATGACCACCTGCTGGGAAGGACCAGGCCCATTCTGAAAGCCAAAGGATGGCTCTTTTAAGCTAGGCTGCAGCTTAAAACGGAGTGAGGGTACACATGAGGCTTGGGGGTAACCAGATCTGGGCACAGAAGGCCAAAGGGGGAAACATGGGGGGATTGCACAGAGGATGGGACAGAGTCACCTATGAGGTCTGGGAATATTAGTGACCAGTGTGGAACCCATGTCTGAGAGAGGGGAAGAAAGAGGCTATTGTAGCCCTGTCAGTGACTGCTAAGACCCAGTGTCCAATATGTGAGAGAGGTGACTTAAGCCTCCTGGGGACGGGGTCCTCAGATAGGGGGCCATACAGGAAGAGGCCTCATGGCCCCCCTTTCCCTGACTGTAGCCTCTGCCTTCCTCCCTCTGACTTCTCACACATCCTTTGAGCTCCCTCTCCACCCCCATGATCTATCTCCTGGGTCTGGCTGTGAAGTTATGAACATGACCCCTGGTGATGAGCAGCAGGTGGACCCTTGTCCTGACAGCTGTGTGATTTCTGGGTCTGGGGGAGGAGCGGCAGTGGTCTCTGCACAGCACGGACCCTGTGCAGCAGGGGTCTCCTCCGGCTGTGCCAATCCTCTGCCAGGAGCCCCACCAGGAGCATTAGGATCACAGCACCAAGGCATATCCGGGTCAGGTTGCCCTTGGCATACTGCAGCCGGGTAGGCACTGGGGGAATGAGAGAGAAGGAGCAGGTGATAAAAGGCCCTCTCCGGAACTGTTTCCCCAGTCTGAGATCCTGTTATCCTCTACTAGTTGGGGTGCTAATCTCTTTCCTAGGGGGGCCCTCCCCTCCTTCCCAGTATCAGGACTGGATGGCCCCAATTCTTTCACCAGCACCTGTCCCTGATGTCCCCTCACAGGTCTCTGATGTGATCCCTCCCCTTCCCCAGACACAGACACGGCCCACTTGTCTGATCACTTGCAGAGGAGGAGATAGCTTGAGGGGATGGGGAGAAATAGAAGCCTTCTTCCTCAGATCTCTTGGAAAATCTCAATACTTAAATTTCATGTTATTTGCATAGTCATTGTGTCAAAACCTTAACATCCTAGTTCTAGAAAGGTTCACTTGTACCCTTGTTAGACAGAAATTATGTGAACCAGCTTGATGAAAGTATGTCAAAATGTGTGTGAAGACACTACACTGTACCCCATGTTTGCATTAATGTACACAGCTATCATTTAATAAAAAAAAAAAAAGAAAATCTCAATACTGCCACCTGATCTTATCTCCCAGTCCTGAAGTCTAAACACTGATATTCTACTCCCTCCCTCACCCAGGACTTCAGAGCCTTGGACCAGGCAGGGGTGGGAGGGACATGGAGGGAGAGGAAGACTCACTCACTGGTTGGGGAGCTGGGTTCCTCTGGACTGGAGGTGGTGATAATCCTAGAAGTCTTTGGGAAGCCTGGGAACCAAAAAGGCTGAGTGTGAAGAAACGGAACCATCTTCCCCAGTTCTGTCACTGTACCCAGAATAAGCACACTTGGGAGGCAGAATTCCATGGCATTTAATAAAAGTGTGCACTACAGCGTCAGGTCATCCATACTAGAACCCCAAGCCCATCCCTTATTCCATGTGAGACATCTGGTAAGTGACAACATCTGTGAGCCAATTTTCCCACCTGTCCAGTGAAATTAATGACATCACTTATGTCATAGTTGGTGTGAAAATTAAAATAACAATAGTAGCATAAAGCATAATAGAATAAGCAACCTGTACATGCCGGCTCTCTTATTATGCCACAAATATTTCCTGAGACTTGTGCTGGACTATGGGGACTTAAATATTAATGAGACACGGTCTCTGTAGTGTTTCCAGATTACTGGAGGAGTCTGAGGAGTAAAACGATAATTTTAATATACTTCAAAAATTGCCCACAAGACAATGAGCAAGGACTGAAGAAACTCCTAATCCTGGCTGGTGAGAGGCTGAGTAGGTAGGTGTGTGGTCTAGATGCAGAACTGGGGAATGGTTAGGTTATCCAGAAAAGTGTGAGGTGACTCCATGAGGCCGAAGACACGGAAAGCAGGGCAGACAGGATGGGAGGAGTAAAGAGAAATGGAGTATCTAAGCCCACAGAACAGCAAGCTGGGAAACCCAGGCTGCATTGAGGGCAAGAGAAGATTGTGAAGAGGGGATGGGGAAGGTCCCACAGTGGGGTAAGGAAGAAACCTCTGTGTTCAGAGTCAGGTGGGTCCATCTGTCAAGGCGTTCTGTCTCAAAGGAAATGGAGACTTCCCAGGAAAAGCAAGAGGGAAGGAAAGTGCAGTGCATGGAATATTTGCAAGGTCTGGAGCAGTAAGAAGATGTGTTGTGTCCAGGCACCCCCAGGCTGTGTGGGCCTAAAGCACACCTCTACATGGAAGTGATGGGGGCAAGACTAAACAAATGCTCAGAGTCTGAAGAGCAAGTTTTACTGACAGGGCAGTGCATGGAGATGGGGTAGTCTTCCTAACATGGCGTTGGCTCTGCTATCTTTGGAAGGGCCACACTACCCAGGATGCTCCTGTTCCCCAACATCATGCCCACCTCCGCCACATGGTCTGTCCTCCACCTATCCGAGCCCTGGACATCTAGACAGATTAGTCAGAGTCGGAGCAGATTGAGAGCCTGTAGACTGAGATAATGAAAGAGCCCCATCCTCGCCCCCCACTCTGCTCAGCTTTAAGAGCCTCGTGACTCACCAGCTGTGGAGACTGTCTTTGTGAGTGAGGTATTCCATTTCCTAGAGGCTTCTGGAACACAACAGGAGGGTTATGAAGAAGTGAAATAATGTCAGATCTTCCTGGTGGGTCCCCATGCCCCTGTGAGACACCTAGGCCCCCTCATGCCACCTTGCCTGGCACACACTGCACAGACCTCGAGGAAGCAAATCCAAGGGCCCTACAACTTCCCTTCTATCGCTCAGTGGCTCACAGCTGGCCCATTCACCAGCTGATGGAAACTTGGGTTGTTTCCGATTCGGGGCTGTTTATGAATAATGCTGCTCTGGATGTCCATGTACAAGTTTTTGCATGAACATAAGTTTTCACTGTCCTCGGGCTCACACTCAGGAGGTTGCCTTTGGTTGCCTTTGTTGGGAGCCAGCAGGCTGTCTCTGGAAGCAGCTGTGTCATTTTACATCCCCACCAGCTGTATACAAGGGACAAACTGACAGAGAACCATACACCTACTTTTGGCCAATGTCAAGTTCCTGGATTTGTGTTGTGCTATATAAGGTGTAGTTCTCAAGGGAGACTAGGAAAAGGGGCATACAGGTTTGTTTCACACTATGGTATCAAACCTCCTTTGACTATGTTTTAAAATTTACCTATTAGGTAAGTGTTCTGGGGATGATCAACCCAAAGCCCTAACTTAAGCATTATACAGGGTGTTCATGTAACAAAAACTCTTATACTCCCTTAATATTTTTAAAAATAAAATACTTATCTATGAGTCTTAAACAAAATAGAAAGTTTTAAAAATCCAATCAGCAATACACAGCAGTGCGCTCCTGCCGTGTGTGTCCTTGCCTTCCTTGGTGTGAGAGCCCCCATGCTGCCCTCCACCCTGCACATCCATTCTTATTGGCCTTGGCTCTTGCTTGCTTCTTAGTATACCCCTGAGATGCAGCAAGTGTGAGGGAACCATTTCCTAAAGAGCAGGCTGACCAGACTCAGCTGGAATACTTGTGAGCTCAAGGGAGCAGTGTGCCCCACACAACACGACAACACTTAGTGCCGTGGTTCTCAGAGTGGCGCCCAGTACTGCATTTTATGCATCACCTGGGAACTTGTTAGAAATGAAAAAAAAAATTGTTGGTGCTGGGCGTGGTGGCTCATACCTGTACTCTCAAAACTCTGGGAGGCCAAAGTGGGAGAATCACTGAGCTTAGGAGTTTGAGACCAGTCTGAGCAAGAATGAGACTCCTTCTCTACTAAAAATAGAATAAAAACTAGTTGGGCACTGTGGTGGACACCGTAGTACCCAGCCTCCAGCTATTTGGGAGGCTGAGGCTGGAGGATCACTTGAGCCTAGGAGTTTGAGGTTGTTGTGAGCTATGATGCCATAGCACTCTATCTGGGATGACCGAGTGAGAGTCTATCTGGAAAAAAAATAGTTGTGGGACTTGTCCCAGACCTACTGAGTCAGAATTTGGGGGGCTTCAGAAATCTGTTCCTTAAGAAGCCCTCCAGGTGATTCTTTTGCCCAAGAAAGTCTGAGAACCGTCAACCAATGGAGGCAGAGCTTGGGAGCAGAGTCTAGCTGCTCAGATCATCACTGTGTGAGTCAGATATTCCAAACTGTCCAGGACAGGAGGAGCTAGGAGCAGCATATTAAAATCTATCTGTTTAGGGTTTGGCACCTATAGATCAGTGCCTGTAGCTCAGCGGCTAGGTTGCCAGCCACATACACCAGAGCTGGCTGGTTCGAACCCAGCCCAGGCCTGCCAAAAAAAATGACAACTGCAGCCAAAAAATAGCTGGGTGTTGTGGAGGGCACCTATAGTCCCAGCTACTTGGGAGGCTGAGGCAAGACAATTGCTTGGGCCAAAGAGTTTGAGGTTGCTGTGAGCTGTGACGCCATGGTTCTCTACTGAGGGCAACATAGTGAGACTCTGTCTCAAAGAAAAAAAAAAGAGAATAAAAATCTATCTTAGAATAGATTGCTTAGTTGCTTAGGATACCAACCCTCCTTATGGGAAGAAAGAAAGGATTTTTAAAACAAAGCAAATTTGTGAAAGAGACAAATCAAGAAATCCAGGCAGAGAGGAGAAAGAGAATGAGGGATGTCCATGTGCTCATACCCTGGGCACCGGCGAGAACTCCTCAGAACTTACCTGTTATGAAGGAAGGTGGTTCTGTTGGTAACTGACTAGGGGTCACTGAGGGTCCTGAGAAATCAGAAAATGAGAGAAGTCTGTGCTCTATTCGCTGTGTGTCCCGAATAAATAAAGAAACATTTTTGTGACCCAGTTTCCTCACCCAGAAAACGAGCATAAAGAAGGTAATAGGGGCCAGGTGGGGTGACTCACACCTATGATCCTAGGACTCTGGGAGGCTGAGGTGGGTGGATTGCCTGAGCTCAGGAGTTTGAGACCAGCCTGAGCAAGAGCCAGACCCCATCTCTACTAAAAATAGAAAAGTTGGCCGGGCATTGTGGTGGGTGCTTGTAGTCCCAACTACTTAGGTGGCTGAGGCAAGAGGATCACTTGAACCCAAGAATTTGAGGTTGTGGTGAGTTGTGATCACGTCACAGCACTCTACCCAGGGTGGCATAGTCAGACAATTTGAGAAAAAAAAAAAGAACAACCATGCTGGACAGTTGTGGGTGTTTGTAAAGCCCACCTAGAGTATGCTAGGGCTAAGCAATAATAACACTCCCTTGAGCTCTCACCCTCCTTTCTGAGCCTCAGTTCTATCCTTTCTTCTGGATTCCTATGACTTATACCATCTCAGTGTCCCTCTCTCACCATGGCATCAGTTTGGGGAATGGGAGAGGCACCATAGTGCGGGAGAAGGGGAATATCTAAGGAACAAAATCTCCACACACTCTCCAGCCACTCTGGCCTCCCTTCTATACCAATCTGCATCCTATCACAGGACATTTGTCCCTATAATTCATCTACCTGCACCCACCCCTGACCACCTCTCCTAGCTTCTACCAGAGCTGTGCTTGTCCAATACAGAGCATGTATCATGGTCACAATTATACATATGTTGGAGGAATCTTTGATTAGAAGCTGTTTGCTCTACTAATCACCATGTGTGCGCATGTGTCTGTATGAGGAGAAAGGTATGGTGCATTAACAGGGAGACTCAGCCCCCACCTGAGCCCTGGCCATAGCACAAGCACTTCCTCAATATGTCTGGTGGAGACATTGGAACCCCCAAAAGGCAAATCTGTAGGGACAGAAAGATTAGTGGTTGCCTGGGGTGAGAGGGGAAGTAAAGAGCCACTGCAAATGGGATGAGGCTGGAGAGATGGATGAGAATGCTCCCCACTGGGTTGTGGTGGTGACAGCACCACTCTGTACATTTACTAAAAATCATTGACGCTCACACTTCAGATGGGTGCATTTTATGGTATATAAATTATGCCTCTATAATGCCATTAAAAATCAAGTGAACTGGCTCGGCACCTATAGCTCAACTGGCTAAGGCGCCAGCCACGTACACCTAAGGTGGCAGGTTCGAATCCCCAGCCTGGACCCGCCAAACAACAATGACGGCTGCAACCAAAAAATAGCGGGGCGTTGTGGCGGGTGCCTGTGGTCCCAGCTACTTGGGAGGCTGAGGCAAGAGACTCACTTGAGCCCAGGAGTTGGAGGTTGCTGTGAGCTGTAATGCTACGGCACTCTACCCAGGGGGACAGCTTGAGGCTCTGTCTCAAAAAAAAAAAGAAAAAGAAACCAATAATGGATGAAAGATATGAAGAATATAGAAAGGATGTACAGAGCTTAAGACATTGAAGGAGTCAATCAGGAAACTGAAAGATGCAGTAGAAAGTATCAGTAACAGATTATAGCATGGAGGAGAATGAATCTCAGAGCTAGAGAATAAAGCTCTTGAGCTATCCCAAGCAATTAAAGAGGCAGAAAAGAAGAGAGAGAAAGCTAAGCATTCACTAAGAGAATTATGAGACTTCATGAAGCCTTCAAACATATGAATTATAGGTATCCTTAAAGAAGAATGTCCCAAAAGAATGGAAGTCCTACTGGAGGATGTCATAAATGAAAATTTCCCAGATATTACCAAAGATTCCAACACATTCATTTTAAAGGGGTATTTAACCTTGGATCATCTCAACACAAACAGAGCATCTCTAAGACATATTATAATGAAGCTTTCAAAAATCAAGATGAAAGAGAAAATTCTGCAAGAGTCCAGGAGAAAATACCCGTTGAAATATAGGGGCATATCCACCAGTGTTAGATGACTTTTCAGCACTGAAACTTTCCAATCCACAAGAGAATAGTACCCTAATTTAACCTTCTTAAACAAAACAATTTTCAGCCCAAAATTCAATATCCTGCTAACCTAAGCTTCAAAATCTATGGAGAATTCAAATATTTTACTGATATGCAAACATTGAGAAAATTTGCCACAGTAAGATCAGCTCTACTTAGGGTCAGACGTGGTGGTAATCCTAGCACTCTGGGAAGCCAAGGCAGGTAGACTGCCTGAGCTCACAGGTTTGAAACCAGCCTGAGCCAGAGCAAAACCCCATCTCTAAAAATAGCTGGGCATTGTGGCAGGCACCTGTGGTCCCAGCTACAAGAGAGGCTGAGGCAAGAGGATCACTTGGGCCCAAGAGTTGGAGGTTGCTATGAACTATGACATCATGGCATTCTACCAAGGGTGACAAAGTGTGACTCTGTCTCAAAAAAAAAAAAAAAATCAACTCTACGGGAAATATTTGACTGATTCTCCATACTGACCATCACAATGGACCACCAGAAAAGTAAACACCCAGAAATTAAAAGATAAAACTTAGCTTCCACAATGGCACACAGCATAAAGCTAAGCAATGGACTTTAACAAAATAGATGTATAGAACTCCACCACACTTATCAGTTCTCTCCATAAACGTTAATGGCTTGACTTTCCCACTGAAGAGGCACAAGGTGTCTCATTGCTTTAAAAAGCACAACCCTTCTATATACTGTCTCCCTGAAACACACTTAAATTTGAAAGACAAAAAGAGACTCCAAGTGTAGGGTTGGAAAACAGGCAAATGGAAATCAGAAGAAAGGAGGGGTCACAATCTTATTTTCAGATATGAGTGGATTTAAAGCAACTAAAGATAAGAAAGACAAAGATGGCCATTTCATACTAATCAAGGAAACAATTAAAAAGTGGACTTTTCAACTCTAAACAATTATGGACCAACTTAAATGCTCTAAGATTTATGGAACAGACCTTGATTGGTCTGAGCAATATGATATCCCACAACACTGTAATGGCTGACGACTTTAACACCCCCTTTAACAGAACTGGACAGATCCACTAAACAAAGATACCAGGGACTTAAACATGACTCTAGAACAAATGGGCTTATCAGAAACATACAGAATACATCATCCCAAAGCCAAAAAATATACTTTCTTTTCATCAGTCCATGGAGCACACTCCAAAATGACTATGTCCTGGAATACAAATCACAACTGAAAAAAATTAAAAGAATTGAAATTATACCTTCTGTCTTTTCAGACAATAAGGCAAATAAGTTAGGACTCACGCCAACAAAATTTTTATCACCACACAAAGGAATAGAAATTAAACAACCTTATGCTGAATGACAGCTGGTGTCAAAGAAGAGATAAAGGAGGAAATTATTAAATTCCTCAAACGTAACAACAATGAAGTGACAAGCTGCCGAAACCAGTGGGACACTACAAAGCAATCCTACCAGGGAAATTTATCACATTAGATGCCTACATTGGAAAACAGAAAGAGAGTACATCAGTACCTAATGAATCATCTTAAGGAAATGGACATAGACCAATACTTGAAAGCACACAGCCTCCCTAGATTTAACCTAAAAGAAATAGATTTCTAGAATAGACCAATATCAAACACTGAAATGGAAGAAACAATTAAAATATCTTCTAAAAAATAGAAAGAAAGAAAGCTTTGGACCAGATGGCTTCACACAAGAATTCTATCAAACCATCAAAGAGCTTGCACCTATACCTCAGAACCTATTTCAAAATACTGAGAAGGAAAGTTCTTCTCCCAACATATTCTATGAAGCAAACATCCTGATTCTAAAACTCAGAAAAGCCCATCTAAAAAGAAGAACCCCAGACCAATTTCACTAATGAATAGTGATAGTGATACAGAAATTCATGATAAAAATCTTAGATAATTCATTATAGATACACTTTGATAATGTATACATCACGATCAGGTAGGCTTCATCAAGGGATGCGAGCAAAAACAACAGAAGCAAAAACAAAGGCCATATGATCCTCTCAATAGATGCAAAAACAGCATTTGAAAATATTCAGCATCCTTTTCTAACAAGAACACTTAAGAAGATAATTATAGGATGTGGCACATTTCTTAAAATGATTGAAGCCATCTATGACAAACCCATAGCAAACATTATACTGATTGGAGTAAAATTGGAACCTTTTCCACTTAGAACTGGAACCACTAGTAGCGATGTCTAGTATTGCTACTATTACTTGACATAGTTCTAGAAATTCTAGCCAATGCAATCAGGCAAGAGATGGACATAATGGGCATCCAAATACAAGTCATGGAAATCAAACTCTTCCTCTTTGCTGATGATAATATCATATACTTAGAAAACCCCAGAAACTCAGCCATAAAACTCCGGGAAGTGATCAAGAAATACAGTAAAGTCTCAGGGTATAAAATTAATGTCCACAAATTGGTAGCCTATAGTGCCTATATGGGTAGGCAAGTTGGGAAACAAATCAAGGACACAATTCCATTCACAGTAGCTTCAAGGAAAAACTTAGAAATACTTAGGAATATACCTAACAAAAGAAGTAAAAAATCTTTATGGAGAGAATTGTGAAACCCTAAGACAAGAACTATCAGAAGACATTAACAAATGGAAGAACATGCCCTGTTCTTAGTTGGGAAGCGTCAACTCTGTCAAAGTGTCTATTCTACCCAAAGCAATCTAAGGATTCAATGCAATCCCTATTAAAATGCTAAAATCATACTTTGAAGAACCTGAAATAATAGTACTTCATTTTGTGTGTAATCAGGAAAAAAACCCACAGAGCCAAGGCAATTTTTAGTAATAAAAATAAAGCTGGAGGCATCACTCTACCAGACTTCAGGTTATTTTACAAGTCCACAGTTATCAAAAAAACATTGTATTGACACCAAAATAGAGACATTAACATATGGAACTAATAGAAAATCAAGTCTCTGTCAGTGTCGACCAGTCTCTGTCTTGATAAACCAAACAAAAGCATACAGTGAAAGAAAGAATCCCTATTCCACAAAAATGGTGCTGGGATAGCTGGATAACCACAATTAAAAGACTGGAACTGGACTCACATTTTTCACCACTTACAAAAATTAGCTCACAATGGATAAAATATTTAAATCTAAGACATGAAATTATAAAAATCTCAGAAAAAAAGTATGGAAAGAACTCTTGATAATTTTGGACTAGGAAAGGACTTTATGAAGAAGACAAACCTCTGTGGCAATGCAACAACAATAAAAATTAAAAAATGAGACTTAAAGGGTGGCTCAAGGAGTAGGGCACTGGCTCCAAATACCAGGGGTAACAGGTTCAAGCCTGGCCCCAGCCAATACTGCAAAAAAAAAAAAAAAAAAAAAAAAGGAGACTTAACTGAGCTGAAATGCTTTTGCACAGCTAAGGATACAATAGTTAAAACAAACGGACAATCTTCAGAATGGGAAGTGATATTTTCATGTTATGGATCTGACAAAGAGTTAACGATTAGAATCTACAGAGAATTCAAATTAATCAACAGAAAAAGAACAAACAAACCCATTTATCACTGGGCAAGACAAGTGAATAGAACCTTCTCTGAGGAAGACAAATGGCTAATAAATATATGAGAAAGTGCTCCTCATTCCTAATCATCAGAAAAATGTAAATCAAAACTGCTCTGAGATATCACCTAACCCAATGAGAATAGCCCACATTACAAAGTCCCAAAGTTGCACATGCTGGTGTGTATGTAGAGAGAAGGGAGCACTTAGACTATGGGACTGCAAACACATAGAATCTCTATGGAAACATGGAGAATCAGAATCCTCAAAGAACTCAAGTTAGACCTACCTTCTGACCCCGCAATCCCACTACTAGGCATCTACCCAGAAGAAAGACAATCATTCTATCATAAGGATATTTGCACTAGACTGTTTATTGTGGCTCCATTTACATTTGCCACGAGGTGGAAACAACCTGAATTCCCGCCAGACCAGGATTGGATGAACAAAATGTGCTATCTGTATACCATGGAATACTGTTCAGCCATAAAAAACTGGAGAATTTACATTGTTCTGTATTAATCTGGATGGAGTTGAAGCACATTGTTCTTAGTAAAGTATCACAAGAATGGAAAAACAAGTATCCAGTGTACTCAAGACTAAAGTGAAGCCAGGAGAGGAACTAATACATGCCCATATAAGAGTAAAAGTTAATTCAATTTACGTTGCTAGAAGGTAGAACAAGGAGGGGAAAACAGAGGAGGGAGGGGATTGGTGTGCCCCCACTTAATGGGCACAATGTACAGGTATATGGCACACGTCTTGGGTGCCGAGCAGAACTACCCGAGGGGCTCTAACAAATGCAAACATTGTAACCTAGTTGTTTATACCCTCACATTAACCTGAAAAAAAAATTTCAAACAGGACTGTCATGTAAAACAAATGCTTTTGAACCAAGTGTCCAAATTTTTAAAGGACAATGCATAGCAGGATATTTTCAGTATGTGAGTATTTTTCCATGTTACTTTACACCATAGGTTATGACCATTTGCTTTCCAGCTATCTAGCTTCATCCACCTTCTGTCAATTTTTCAGCTGTTCTTAAAACCCTAGAAACACATGTCCTATTCATTTTACTTTCTTCATTATGAAGACAGGTGATAACATCCTTTTAGAAATGGCCAGATTGTTCTTTCCAAAAAGAACCAATGACAGCAATCCCTTCCAATGTACTAGCTAAATACGTTTACTGAGGCTACCGTATACCAAGAGTGTTTTGTGGGTATGTGTTTCCATTTCAGCTAAGAAAATTCAAGCCTTATATAAAGAGTATTTCATTAACCTTCTGTGTTTCTCTATGATGAAAAAAATGAAAATTATGATCTGAAATTTTCAGTTTAGGTTATAACAGCAGAAATTACATTACTTGCCTCAGGGCAGAGCATGAATCAGGATGGAGCCACTCAGATAATCTTAGAAATGTATAAAAGAAACCTACATGGTGTTTCTAAATCCTTACTAGAAAATTATGAATAAATTCAGATAATCTGTTACTATGTTGAAGTAGACTAATTTACAGTAATTACTTTAGCTAACATGTTTTGAAGACAATTCTTTGAAATTCAACTCTTGAAATAACAACTCTTTGAAATTCAAAAATTTCTTTTTTTTCGTTCCCCACCCAAGATTTTATTGTTGTAAAAAATATTGTTTAAATTAAAAATATTGCTGTATTAACTCCATATTTGACGTGTTGGTGACTCCTTCCTCTGAGTACTCTTACGTCCAAGTCTGTCTAATTAACTGGTGAGATGAGCAGGTACCAATCAGTCTGCTAAATCCTGAAGACCAAAAGTTTAATAAGACCTGATTCATTCCCTGAGAACTTTATAATTAACTGGGGGGAACAGTACACACATAAAATAAAACCTGCTCTATCTGTGTATAGACAAAATGCCCTGTTTAAAACACACACAGTGTCTCATGGAAAACTGGGAGAGTGTATTAACTGCCATTTACCTCCAGTCATCCCCCCCATGTAATCTCTTCCCCCCGACTACGGCCAACACCATCTATAAAATCCTGATCTGAATTTGTTACTCTGAATGGAAAAACCTTTGACAGCTTGCATTACTTACAGAACACAGGCCAATGTCCTCAGCAAGAGATGTGAGACCTTCCCACCTGAGCACTTGCCTCTCCAACCTCTCCTCTATCACCTATTACTTATTTTCTGTAGCTTGTATGTGTCGTTTATTCTACATCTTTCCTGTTACCTTTTTTCCTGGAATGCCCTTTCCATATTTAGCCTAACTCCCTTGGTTTTCACACTTCCTTTGTAATTCAATTAGGGTTTATTTCTTCCAAAAACCTTCACAAACTAAGGGTCCTGCCTTTGCATTTCCATGATACACTGGACCTCTCTTTAATTTACCATTTCTGTAATATATTGGGTTATATCATAGATAAAAATATAAAATCCTTGTGGTGAATATGGTCAGTGGACTGTCGCCAATTTTCCCACCTATTCTGTCTATCTTTCTTACATATTTTTTTGTGGGTAGGTTTCTGATTCAGATTAGATTCTGCCACTAAGTTGCACTTTGATAAAATTTGAAAGCAGATAAAGTAGAATGCCATCTCCATGCTTCCTTCATTATTTTGCTTTGGAGAGCAAGGAGTTTCTATGGAGTAGCATTCCAGTGGCCAATCTTCATCTTTGCAAGTATGGGAGTATAGCTCTTTCTAATTAGCAGGTAACATTGTATGTATTTATCATGAGCAACACAATGTTTTGAAGTATGTACACATTGTGGAATGGTTAATTTATCTAATTAACAAACGGAGTACCTCACATATTCTTTTTTTTTTTTGAGGCACAGTCTTACTCTGTTGCCCTGGGTAGAGTGCTGTGGCATCATCATAGCTCACAGCAACCTCAAACTCTTGGGGCTCAAGTAATCCTCTTGCCTCAGCCTCCCAAATTGCTAGGGCTACAGGTGCCTACCTCTACATCCAGCTAGTATTTTCTATTTTGTTTATTATTTATTTATTTATTTTGGTAGACACCGGGTCTTGTTCTTGCTCAAGCTGGTTTTGAACTCTTGAGTTCAAGCAATCCACCTGCCTCGGCCTTCCAGAGTGCTAGGATTACAGGCATGAGCCACCACACCTGGCCATGGTTAATTATTTCTGTGGTGAGACAACTTTTCCATGCTTTTTTCATTTTTTAAGAATGCAATATATCATTATTAATTCTAGTCACCTTGCTGTAAAATAGATCTCTTGAATTTATTCGTTCAGACTAACCATAATTATTGATTATTTTACCTTCACCTCCCCACCCTTTTTTCTTCCCTAAGCACCTCAGCTCTGGTAACCACTGACTGTTCTCTTCTCTACTTCTGTGAGATCAATATGTTTAGATCCCATATATGAGGGAAACCATGCAGTATTTGTTTCTATGCCTGATTTAACTCACTTAACATAATGTTCTCTCGGTTCATCCATTTTGTTGCAAATAACAGGATTTTCTTCTTTTTTTAATGGCCAGATAGTATTTCACTGGGCATCTATGCCACGTTTTCTTTATCTGTTTTATTAATCTGTTGATTAATAGTTTTGACAGAGGCAGAAGCCAGATTTCAAGTTCCTGTGTGCAGAATCAGATTCACAGGATTGAGATGTGGTTGTAAAGAATTACAACACCTTCCTTACCCCAATTTTCTGTTGGTGAATTCAGAGCTACGGCTGAGTGTATTTGAACCCAAGCATTCAAGGCAGTCTCTTCATTCTTTACCTTCCTGATCCTGGCAGAGTAATCTCCCCGGCAGCTCAGTTCTCCACTTTTCTGCTAATCATTTCAGGAGACTCAGCTTAGAATCTATCTATTCCTCCATTTTCTTTAATATCTTTATAAGCACTCATATTACAATTCCTTTTTTTCCATGGAATACATGAAGATTTTCTGTACTGTGCCTTGAAAGAGTTTTCTGTACAAGGATAGGTTACAGGCAAAGACATATTCTCTCGGCAAGAAATGTTTGTTATCTCACTCTATTAAGTTTAAAGGCAGACAGGATGAGAGTATAACAGGAGAATGAATGCTGGTGGTTCACAGAAGACAGAGTAAGTCAGTAACTTATCTGGAATGAAGCACCTTTCTGAATATAAGGGCTGTTGTTTCCTGCAGTGAAGCCGGACTAACACCTTCCCCCAGGCAAAGACTGTCACTGCCATTGTAAAACCACAGCCCCAAGCACAGAGCCGGGTGTGACCACATACTATGGAAGTGTGTGGATCTGAAATGAGTGAAGCGTTGTCTGGGTGAGGTTAAGTCATTCATGCCTTGAATTCGTTCATATTTAACCTAGATGTTTAACCACTTCAGTTAATATTTCAGACCAAAAAAGGCAGCACGTTCAGTAAAAGGGCTCTAAAAGATAAGACATGGTTTGAAATGGCAAGTACTTCAGTGTAATATTTTCTGCATTTTTTTGAAGATGCGGTAAGAAATTATACTAGAAAAATGGAGGAAAACAATTCTAAGAACATAGTGTATCATACTGAATTCACTATCATACAACTGTTTCTTATATTTTTTCCAGAAATTTCTCCCTGTGTTTTTTGATCAATTTTTAAAATCTCTTTGTCTATTATTCTTGATCCTACACCAGGAATCAAACTATAATAATAGCATCAAACCAGCATCATTCATTTTAGAACACTGATAATTTTTCCTGCTGTCATATTTCAGCAATACAAGGCAAAACAATAATTTTCTTTTAAAATAAATCTCATTTGGCAATCACTTATAACTTCTTTTATTTAGATAAAATACCTGTACCTATTTTGATTATATCCTCTTAGATTATTAAATCAGAAAGGACCTCTTCCTTCCACGACTTTGATCCTTTTTCACCTTCAGTGTGACTATTTTTAAGCTCAGACAGGGAATTAACTTTCACACATTTTCTTTCACCTGTTAATCACAATATCCATCATTTACACAAACTAAAAAGCTGATCTAAATTTAAATAAAACTGTTTTTACAGCATGATTATTTTACAAAAAGACCTAGGAGAGAATATTCTTGTTCTGCAAAGATGCAACAAAGCAAGTGAAGTATTCTAAGTTCCCAGGTTTTCTATATGCAAACCTGGTAGAAACCAAGACAAGCCTTCATGATGATGGCAGCAAATCATTCTTATCCAGAGAAGTAGTCCTTTGCTTGGAATTTTTGTTAGTAATAAAATCTATTCTTTAGATACAAAGATGATGAAACTTTAATATGTGCTTCTCCTGGAACTTACCACATTCAATCATCCATTCCTTCAGTAAATATCTCTGGAGTGGCCATTATGGGCTTGGAAAATATTCATGGAAAAAAGTAGACAAGAGATTCTTGCCTGTGAGAAGTTAGACAATACATAAAAGACATAATGAAATAAATTGCTACTAAGCTTTTAACTACTGGTTGGAATTAAGAGTTCTATTAAAAGTGTCTTAGTTTTTAGAGCCTAAAATATGATATTCATTCCTAGTTGGAACTATAACTGCTCTTGGATGCTGACCTATAAAGTCAACATATAAGTAATATTCAAAGTAATGAACAGAAGTTACAAAAAATAATGTCCCAGAACCAGAAGGGATTTATCAAAATTTACATTTCATCAACAAGTACCATCTTTATCAGACATAGAGGCCATGTATTAGGTTAAGCACAACACATGCATTACATTACTTAACAAAATACTTTTATGAAAATAAACCAGTCCAATTACTATAATTATAGATAAGAAAACTGAGGAAATTCCCACTTGCAGAGATGAAGAAGTAATTTGTATGGGGTTAGAACCAAGGCTATCTACTCTAAGAGACATTAGGTTTAAATGTAAGTAGGATATAACAACACATCCATTAAAAAAATATATATGCCAAACATAGAGAGACACTGGGAGCCATGAGACATAAAAGTAAAATGAAGTAAATGTCCCAATTAAAATCTCATGCTATGTAGGACAAAGCAAGTCCTAAACAAAGAAATCCAGGCTCCTTCTGAAAGACCATTCTCATCTAGAGATGGTACCTCAGGCTAATCCGATATGATGAGAAATATTTAATTAGTCTAATGAACACTCCATCCTCTTATTTAATGTTTATAAATCAACCTTCTGATTATTTTTGATATCCCAAGTATGACATCAAGAAATAAGACATTAGCTATGTCGATATAAGTATGTGTACATGAGATTTACAATTCCTTTGAAATATTAAATTGTGGCTCTTGTTTTAGTCATCTGTCTTAGAAGCTGGGGTAAAAACAGATAACAATTCATGAGCTCTTTGCAGTACACAGCTCTGTGCTAACTATTTCACACATTCCAAAGGTTCATTACCATAAGCAATTGTGAATACATCTATTCTTTCAATTGTTGAATAAATCAAATTCTACAATTAAACTTCTAAATAACTTATGAGTTAAAAATACTAGACTGATTTTGCCGGTGAGCAAACTGAAACTTAAAAGGAATAGCTAATGAGACTATCTAATTAGTGGAGACTATCTAATTAGACTATCTAACTAATGTGGAGAGCCAGAACTGTGTGGTTTGTCTGAAACTCAAGTAGACCAGATTCCAGAGCCCAAACTATTGCTTTTTAAACTATAACACAATGGCTGATTATTGGTTTAATCACGAAAATTAAAGAATTGCATTGTATTGAACAAGAAATGAATTTGCTATAAGTTCTTCATTAAATTTATCCTTTGAAAATATCTTCACCCAGTCTGTACTTGTGTTTTCTGTCTCATGACATTACCTTTTGCTAAGCAGAATTTTTTACTTCCAATGAAGTCTAGTTTATTGGTTATTTCTTTCAGGAATTGTGCCACAGTGCTGTATCTAGGAATAATTCCTCTATTAGGTATATCTCCAGAAGACCAAAATCACACTACAATAAAGATATTTGTATCATAATGTTCATTGCAGCCCCATTCATAATTGCTAGGTCATGGAAGAAGCCCAAGAGCCCATCAATCCATGAATGGATCAATAAATTGTGGTATATGTACACCATGGAATACTATACAGCCATTAAGAAAGATGGATACTTTACCTCCTTCATATTTACATGGATGGAGCTGGGAAATATTCTTCTTAGCAAAGTATCCCAAGAATGGAAGAAAAAGTATCCAATGTACTCAGCCCTACTATGAA
>CAUYTI010043954.1:0-46576 GCA_963575145.1 Galago senegalensis | reverse complement strand
TAACAGCCTCTCGGGGTTCCTTCCCTAGCGGCTGAGGAACCCTGGCGCGTCAGCAATAAACCAACCTCTTGCTTTTTGCATCGACCTGTGCTTGTGAGTGGTCTTTGGGTGAGCGACCCCCGGGGTTGGGCACAACACTATAATCTGATCTCCTTAGGACATTTTAGTTGGTAGAGACTTTGGGAAGAAGAGGGAGGCCTGGGGTCCTGATATGTCTCCAGGATGAAAAATACTGAACTGAAACAGAGAAAAATCACCATGGTCACTAGTAGAGAACAGTATGTGAAGGGGTGAACCAACTTTCTTGGAAAATGGGCATTTCTCTGTTCACCTGCCTAGATTTTCCCAAAAGCAGAGCCTGAGACAAAGGCTTCCACCCAGAAGTTATACTTTTGTTTTGAGACAGTATCTCACTATGTTACTCTTGGTAGAGTGCTGTGGCATCACAGCACACAACAGCTTCAGACTCTTGGGCTTAAGCTATCGTCTTGTCTCAGCCTCCCAAGTAGCTGGGACTACAGGTACCTGCCACAATGCCTGGCTATTTTTTTGTTGCAGCTGTTATTATTGTTTGGCAGTCCCGGCTGGGTTCAAACCTGCCAGCCCCGGAGTATATGGCTGGCGCCCTGGCCACAGAGTTACAGGTGCTGAGCCAGAAGTTATACTCTTGATGTAGTCTCAGGATGCAGGAATGAGGGGTAAGAAGAGTGAAAGAGAAGGAGGGAAAGCACATATAATGGCAGGTTGTTGGGTTGACCATGGCCACGAGCAAATAGAGCTTGACTCAGGGGAGGCACTTTCTGAGGAGCCAGATGAAATGTGTCCCAGAGTGTGGTTCACTGTGGGGATGGAAGGAAACATTTATTTTATCACCCCCTACCTGCCGCTGGTCAAGAGTGGCCCCCAGGGTTTAACTCCCTGTACTGTGAGTCGCCCATGTGGAAATGTTATGCCCTGGTGTCCCACGGTGTGACACTAGAGAAGTCACAGGGCAGGAAGTGGGAGGAGGACACACAGGCTGAGGTGAGACCCTGCCAGGTTGCTCACACATGAAGCTGACTGGAAATTGCACAGACCTGGTCTCCCTCTTGGTGGTTGGAGAAAGAGGCAGGACTGAAGGGATTTGGAATGGTTAAAACGACACGGCCAATAAACCAACCAATTTCAAAACAACAACTTTGAGATTCTAGGCTATTTCTACAATCCCTTTGCTTTCAATTCATTTAAGGGACAGTAAGGAACTTTGATTTTGGCCTCCTTTGGTCTTAGGTTTGAATCCTGGCTGTAGCACTTATGAGTTTTTTTTTTTTTCTTTTTGAGACAGAGTCTCACTTTGTCATCCTCGGTAGAGTACCATGGCGTGATATCTCACAGCAACCTCAAACTCTTGGGCTCAAGAGATCCTCTTTCCTCAGCCTCCCAAGTAGCTGGGACTACAGGTGCCCATCACAATGCCTGGCTATTTTTAGAGATGGGGTCTTGCTCTGACTCAGGCTGGTCTCGAACTCCTGATCTCAAGCAATTCACCTGCCTCGGCCTCCCAGAGTTGAGTTTTGTTCTGTTCTGTTAAGCAAGCTACTTAACTTCTTTGATTACTTGTCTGCAAATTTGGACAGTGTATCTACCTCATCCTGCTGTTGGGAGAAAGATCTGAGATAACGTATGTTGAGTTCTTAGCGCATTGCCTGGGGCATAGCAAGTGCGGAAGAAACAGAAGCTTGTGTTACTGTTATGATTTTGACATCACACCAGTAGTGGTGAGGCCTGAGGTAGCACAGAAAGGTTGAGACCAGGACTGGAGGGAGGATGAACCCAGCAGGCCCCAGCAGGAACATGGGGTGGAGGACTATGCGTGTGTTTCCCGATAAGTGACAGTCCAGGTAGGTTCTGGGATGGAGATGGCCAGAGTGTGTGTGACTAGATGTCTGGACTTTCTTTACAGGGGCCAAGAAACTGTAATGTGACAGAGGTAATAGAAACAGTAAGATTTCAGAAATTGGAAAAGGACAGAAAGGTTTGAGGAAGGCTTGGACAGCCTGAGGGGTGTGGAGAAGCTTCCAGGCTTCCCCCAAGCCCCTTCCCATGCTTCCAGAAACTAGACTAATCTCACACCAAGCCCTGGGTCTGTCTGAGCTTAGGTTTCCCTGTCTAAGTGGTGTGATTCACAGGCTCAGAACGCGGGAAGCCTGGGCTTACAAGCTGAGGCTGGGGTGCCATCAGCTGGAGCTGGGGTGACAAACTGGAGATGTGCCTGACTCTCAGCTCAGCTGCAGCTGGGCAGGAGGCCCCTGCCACAGACACAGGGGCTGGCGTGTATCTGACATTTGTCCTGTTTATCCTCAAATCACAAGTTAACTAGGCCTCCTTGCCTTGGCGAATAAGGGGACTGCCCTGTCATTAACACTTAATCCTGTGAAACCCAGTCCAAACTTGCAGCCAGTACAAGTAGCCCACTGGACCAAGACAACAACAAATATCATACATCCTGGGCGGCGCCTGTGGCTCAAGGGAGTAGGGTGCTGGCCCCATATGCTGGAGGTGGCGGGTTCAAACCAAGCCCTGGCCAAAAACTGCAAAAAAAAAATTAACAAATAAACATAAAATGAAATTATTAAAAAAAAATCATACATCCCAAACCTTAGTTCTCAGTCTTTCTATTCTAGTCATTTCGGGGGAAAGAGTCATACTTCATAAAATGGACCAGGATTTCCATCTCATGGGACGCAGCTTTCACGTGGTGAAAGTGACATGATAAGGTTCGTTCCCACCAACTATCCATTTTAATCTATTTAATATTAACACCTTTCTTTTATGTTGCTCAAAGAATTTTCTCAGATTCTCTGGGTTTTCATGAAGAAAACTGTGATTAAAGTCAACACATCGAATTGATGTTTTTGATTGAAACAAAGCCGTCTGCAGCAAATCTGAATTAGACACGTGGTTTTACACAGGGTTGGTTGTGTGTAACAATCAATAGGTTAGCATACTTTTATTTTTCTTCAAAGAGGAAAAAATTCCAATTGAATGGTGCTTTGAAAATAGCTAACTGGGAGCGTGAGGAACTTGTTTCGAAAGTGGAGGTGACAACGGAGAGTCAAGACCACACACGCTCATGTGTTTCCTAGGGGAAAAAATCTCCAATTTAAAGAGACGTGGGTGCTGCTGTTATTTCTTCAGACAAAATACGCAGGGATGGAAAAGATGGCTTTTCTTAAGAAAACATCAGTTGCAAATTGAAGAAAAATGAGTATAAAAAGATGATTTTGTGTTCTCAGAAGATTTTTCTCTTATCTCTTCATAGTTTCAGTATGCAGAGATTTGAGGTTGATGTCTTTATGTGTTTGCGCGCACCCATCATTCCAGAAGCACAGGGGGGTGATGGTGGTGTGTCTCTGGGAAACAGAATCTTGCATCTGTCCATGGGCTCCTCACCCCTGCTCTTGGCATTTCCCGTGTGCCTGTCTTCGAGATCCCCTTCTCAGCATCCCGTGTCCGTCCTCAGCTCCATCCTCGTGCAATCCCACTTCAGCGCCCCTCTGTGTTCGTGAAGACTCATTATCCTGATTTCCCAACTGCCTGCTCACTATCTTTTAAGATTAATTACAGATTACAAAATTGATGAGCACTCTGAGTTTCTCAAATGGGTTGCACTAGATCAAGGCAGAAAACAGCAATAATTGGGTTGCTGGGATCAAGTGAATTTTGTACAGAAACAGCCAGTGCTCCATCAGCCATCCTTCCAGCCCTTTTAGCTCTTGAATGCTGTGATAAAAATCAGCAAAATATCTCTAAGTGATGAGTAAAATAGCTGTCACAGAATCCACATAACTTTATTCCTTTGATTAAATTTAACAAATAGTTATTGAGTATTTTCCAGCTGCCAGCTGCCGTCCAGGTTGGTGGAAACACTCAGATGAATAATTTATCTCTCTCCCACCTGTTCCAGAAAGGATCTGAGGCAGCTTATGGCAGAAACAAATAAAATATCCAAATGCAGTTCTTTAAAACTCAAGGCAAGGGAACTATAAATTAAAATAGGTCAAGTGCAAAGGAAAAAAGAGGACAGAGAGACACAGCCCAGGTAGGCCTGCATCATTGTTACACTTGAGCTGTGAGCACGTTTCACCTCCTAGGTGGAAGGGAAACACACAAGGAATCCAGAACGCAGTAGGAAAGACAGATCTGTAGCAAATACCGGTAAAACAAAACTGTATTATGAGGATCTGGATTAAATGCTAAGCAAATGGGGTAGAGGAGCAATTTATTTGGCATATGAGAAGGAAAAGCAGCTGTAGGAACAAAGCAGTGGGCAGGGAGGAAACTGCGGGTGAGACAGAAGGAAGGAGCACCGTAACTGCAGGGGAGGGACCCCAGCGCAGTGGGCACTGAGTGATCTGAGTCCGTGGGACTGGGATATTATATGAGCACCCGAGGTGATGCTAAGTCCGGTGCTCCTGAGCCAAACTTTAGGCCAAACTGGAATAGATTCTTGGGTGTATGGTGCAGTGAATGATGAGATTGGAAAAGCAGGCTGGGCCCACCTGGGGTGGATTTCATATGCCATGGTTAGAAGTGTGGACTCAATGGGGCACAAGGCGCCACCGGGTGCTTTTAAGCCCAGGCAGGTCAACAACACTGTCAGGTCTGTGGGTGGGCCTGACTATGCATTTTCCTGATCATAAGAAAAGCTAGAGGAGCAGTGCCTGTGGCTCAAAGGAGTAAGGCACTGACCCCATATGCTGGAGGTGGCGGGTTCAAACCCAGCCCTAGCCAAATAAAAGCTAGAGAATGAAAAGCAGGAGGAAAGAGGTTGAGGTGAGGGAGCCTTCTAGGAGAGTGTCCCATGTGGTCCAAATCAAAGAGGATAAGGACAGGACGGGGAACCAGGTGGACACGCTTTGTGGTGAGAATGAAGCCGTCATTTTGTTATCAGTCACAGGTTTACTTTCTATGTTGTTTTTCACGTCTCACCGACTATTACTTCCCTTTCTGCTCTCCAGCATGCGGCCTACACCAGCAGGCAGCCCTGGCACCCGGCAGAGGAGATGGTCCTTGCCCAGCTCTCCTGGTCCCCGTGTGGGTGAGGGGGCTGGTGTGTACAGCTGTGAGTGATGCTCGCGCACAGCAGTGTAGGGACAGCCACTTACAGCAAACTCAAATTGAAGGGTAACGCAGAACATGTTTTATTAGCTGTATGAGAGTAGCTAACAATGTCCAGTTCACTGGATTCTATAAACACAATCTTTTCCCCTTCAAAAATGTCAAAAAATACCAGCACCTTTCACTGTGGTTTACAAAAACCAGTGAGCCTAGAACTGGACAATGTTCCATGCAAAGACCAATTGTTTGGCTGCCCCTGGTGAGCTGGCAGGCTGTTTCTGAGCAGCAGGCCTATGGTCTGTGGCTGACATCTTATGTGGTAGAGGGACAACAGAGCAGTCCCCAAAGTCAAGTGAAAAACATTTGGCCAGGATGTGCTGTCCAATCCTGTGGGAGGCAGAATAATGGCCCTCCCTGCCCTGAGTCACCCTTGTCCTCATCCCCAGAACCTGTGCATGTCACTTTACATGGTAAAGGGATCTATTAGTTATGAGGATGCTGTAACTATTAGACAATAATATCAATTTATTGTCTCAAACTTCTGGAGGCTGGAAATCAAGGCATCGGGAGGACTGGTTCCTTGTGGGCGTTGTGAGTACCGTTCTACTCCCTACCTCCATCCCTCCCTCCCTCGTGGCTGGCTGCCTTCTCCTGTAGCACTTCACAGCACCTGCCCTCTGTGCATGTCTCTATCCCAAAGACTCCTTTTTATAAAGACACCAGGCAATCTGAATTAGGGTCACCCCGATATCTCACCTTTATATAACTATTACCTTTGAAATAACTCTACTTCCAAATAAAGTCACATTCTAGGGATAAGGACTTCAACACATGAAGTACTGGGAGACACAATTCAACTGATAACAAGGGGCTTTGCAGAAGATTAAAGTTGAGGACTTTGAGATGGGGAGGTTATTCTGAGTTATCCCAGTGGACCCAATCATGAGTCCTTGGAAGTGGAGTATCTTTCCCATCTGTGGTCAGAGAGAGTGTGATGGGCCAGAGCAATGCAGCGTTGCTGGCTTTGAAGGAAGGTGCTATGAACTAAGAAATGCTGGTGGCTTCAGAGCTAGAAAAGGTGGGGAAACACTGTCCCCTCAAACCTCCAGAAAGGAACCCGGCCCTGCTGGTGCCTTGATCTTAGTCCTGTGAGACCTCTGTTGATGTCTCGCCTACAGAACTGTCAGATGATACATTGTATTGTTTTAAGCCATTAAGTTTGTAGCAATTTGTGGCCACATAAAACTAATAAATACCCTCCCTCCCACCCAAGCCCCTAAATTTGCCATGTGCTCCCTATAAATCATGCCTCTCTCCTAGGAGTAACTCACCACAGAACAGTCCTCAGCCCTGCCACACACACTCATCAAAGGCAACTCATATAAAGTGGCCGATCCTCCTGGGGTCTCTGGCCAGTCCCTGACCCACTCCTTTGCACACCCTTCAACTTCAGAATTAGCCTCATGACGGTGCTTCTGTGAGTCCCTCCCATCTGGACTCAGCTGGCTGCAGCAGGTGGACATGTGATCCCAGATGGAGCAAATCAGGATTTTGAGCTGGGAGACCAGGAGGAGGGAAGGCCCGTGGATCACTGCTGTTAACGTTTCTGAGGGCTGTGCTGGTTTGCATGAGCCCATTGGTAGTGGGTTTGTGTGACCCCCCAAAGCATTCACATGGCTAAGCCAGGACTGCAGAGCAGACTGGAGGAGGAGAGACAAGGGAAGAAGCCCAGCCAGGATGCTGCTAAGGGCCCAGGCCACTGAGAAGGCTGCTTCTCCCGGCAAAAATGAGTCTCATGGGAGTTTCTGGGTTTGCTGTCACAATGAAATGTTGTCAAGTGACCTTGCTTTTTCTATGAAACTAGTATTCAATTTCTGGAGGCTTTGTTTTCTTCTGGAAGAGCCAACCCACACACATCTTGTTTTAGGTGTCTGTTGGTTCTTGTTCTGGGGACACGTTAGCTCTCACACAAAAGGCTACAAACCGCACCACTGCCTCTCTGCGCTTTTGTTTTCTATCGTCTTGTTTTGTTTTAACATGTTTGATTTTTTAAAGCTGTTAAGCCCTAGATTGGGGCTCTCAGATGATCAGATCTTCTCTGGTGTCAGGATGCAAACACGCTAGTCCCTGCTTAAACAAGGCGCTAGTCTTTTCTTTGTATCTATTCCATCAGGAACTGCTGGAGATAAAAGCAAACGTCTTAGAAGAGCAAGTGTGACATCTGGTACACTACCAGGAATAAATCTCTACCTGCCAAGCGAGGCTGTAAGGCAATCTGGAACCAGTTACTATACAAACTTGTTTTATTTCAAAACCGAATCACCTGACTTACTTGTCTGTTTAGGTCCCGTCCTGAATTTTTCCAGTATCAAGATGCTACTAGGGAAGTACAGTAGGCCTGGGTTTTAAGCTGAATTGCGAGAAAGGGGTTTTTAAAGGACTTAAAGGGAAAGAGCCCTCATTTCCTTTAGCTTTTGAATGGATGGCATTAACAACAGAGGCTAACATTTATATTCGACATTTAGAAAAATTCACATGTACCCTTATAGGAAAAATCATAGGCGTGATCCCCACAATCTAAATGTCTTAACACAACAATCATGAGAATGACATGATGGCTATATTGGGCAACTGGATGAAAGTATTTCAAATTGTATCTGGAAACAACACACTGTACCCCATGATAGAATTAATGTGCACAAATATGATCTAAAAAAAACAAACCAAAAAAACAGAGTCTCAAAAGGTCCCACAAAGGCCCGGCCCGGGTAGTGGAAGGGAGAGGAAGAAACCGAGGGCAGAGGAACTGGTGATGCTGAGGCCAAACCCCCCTCCTAGGAGCTGGTTTAAGGTGGGGCTGTTGTGTGTGATGGACGGGAGTGCCATGGGATGGAAGGGTGCAGAGAGTAGGCCTGTCACCTTGACCTTGCTCTCAACCACACCACACCCAGGCAGGGCCTTGGCAAAAGCCCAGAGGTGACCGACAGGTGGTGAGGGAGCTGGGAGCTGCCTGTGTTGACCAGAGGGTGCCCTAGTGCCCTGGTTTTTCCAGTTGCTGGTATTTTCCTGGATTTTGAAGATATGAAAAGCTGGAGATTGCCATTGGCAGGGGGCATCCACACTTCCTCAGTGTAGGCACAGAGACTGCAGGTAGCAGGCCTGGATGTAACACATCCTGACTTTTTTTTTTTTTGCAGTTTTTGGCCAGGGCTGGGTTTGAACCCGCCACCTCCAACATATGGAGCCGGTGCCCTACTCCTTTGAGCCACAGGTGCTGCCCACCAGGGCCTGAAAGCCGCAGCCTGGAGAGCAACCACCCAACTCAAAGGGGTGTGCGGGTCCAAGTTGCCACAGTGTTCTAACTTTCAAAAGTAACCACAGTATGGATTTTTGTGTGAGTGCAATTTATTTAAAACAGCTTATTTTAAAACAACTTAAAAAAAGAAAAAGAAAAGCTTTGTAAAGTGGCCCTAAACAATATGTCCTGCTTCCCTGCCAGTGTCTAGCTTCTGCTGGTGGCTTATTTCACACTCATGGGGCCCTGCTGTCCCAGAATGTGCTGCTCTCTGTGCTGGAGGGGTCCCTACCCCATGCAGCCTCCGTCTGTGGAGGCCTCCTTGGTCATACCCGCTTAGTGGCTACAGACTCACCTTCTATTCCGGGTCCTAGGCTGGCTGCTGGGGATAGTTAGAAGATGCCACATGGTCATACAACAATGTGAATGTACTAATGCCACTGAACTGCATAGGACTTTGAGAGGGGGAGCTTATCCCCATGATAACTTAAAATGATAACTTTCATGTTACATGTAGTTCACATAAAATAGAAAAAACATAATTTTTATCCTCAGGAAAGACAAACTCTAAATGGAGAGTGCTATCAAGTATTTCATCAGCAAACATGAGTCCCTCACGATGCATCAAACACCACTCCAGGTGCTGGGAACATAAAACTGAGGACATTGGCTCCTGTCTTCAAATGCAACTCCTACCCAGGTGAGAGTAATGTAGGGTGTGGCCTTGGGTGTTTGCAGTTAATAACAGCTGCCCCTTGTGGAAAGTTAACTCTGCCACTGTTTGAGTGGTTTATCTACTCTCTTGATCTCATTTGAGCCTCACAGCAATCCTATGGGGCAGATACTGTTATCAACCCCATTTTACAAAGAGATGGCAGAAGTTCAGAGAGGTTCAGTAACTTGGCCAAGGTCACACAGCACTAGCAGGCAGAGAATTCAGGTTTTGAGCTCAGGTATACTTTACTCCAAATCCCATGGGCAAAGGGATTCAAAAAGCCATGAGGAGGCCAGCTCAGCAGAGACTGGTATGGGGATCAAGAGGCAGCTGCCAGAGGAGGCTGGACCAGGGGAGAATAAGGCTGTGGAAATCTTCAAGAGAGGCGCCCAACCCAGCCGCCCCCGCCCGTGATGAGGGCTTGGGGTGGGGCAACACAGGAAAAGATCGGAGGATGAGGGGCCAGCAGGAACTGGGAAGGTGTCAGGCCTCTGTGAGTTTCGGGGCTTACCTGGGACAGAAGGCAAAGCCTAAGACACTTGGCAGGGAGTGGAGTTCGCAGCGGAGGGAGCGTTTTGGCAGGAGAAGGTGGTGGCGGGCGCCGGCCTTGGTGGAGTGCAGGCCGTAAGGCAGGTTTGGGCGCCACCTGCAGGTGGACTGAGGCTGCTGCTACTCCTCCAATATCCGCCAAGAGGGAATTTGTAACAGCATTCATCTATCGTGGATTTTGGTTTAGGCATGTATACAACGGATGCTAAACTCCAACGGGTCCACTGTGCAGAAATTTCAAAGCTTTATCAAGAACATCGCAAATAACTCTTAATACCGTTAAGAGAAAAGGCAAGGGATTTTTAGAGTGAGAAGCTGTTAAATTCCATCTCCCCCAGGTTTGGGGGAGGGCGTCTGCTGCTGTCCCTTGCATCAGGCTTAGAGAGAGACTCCAAGGAGGATACTTGCAGAGCTTGGTAAGTGTTTCCTGAATACAGAGACACTGGACTGAGCTCTTCTATAGAAGATATAACAGGTAAGAAACGGGCTGGCTGAGCTGGAAAAGGAAGTAAAGGAGAGGTGGTTGCTGCTCTAGAAAGAGGGAGAAAGGGAGAGGGAGGGAGAAGGCCTTTGTGGTGGTGGTTGAAGTTATTTTTCAAGGAAATCGCAGGGAATTGATGAAAATAGCTAAATATAATAAATGTCACAAGATAATGAAAAACTACATTCCCCAAAGTAAATATCTCTATATTTTCTTTTTTTAAAAAACTCTATATTTTGATTATAACAAGATATTCCAATAAATATTCGAAAATCTCAAAAACATACAGTAGCTGAGAATGAATTTCCCCTTAATTCTATTCCCGTGGCGTTGATCTAAAGGCCTATTCCGAGTTTACGCTCTCCATCTACTTTCTAGGGCACTTCTGTCCTACGACCAGCAGGTGGCAGCGCACCACTACTCTAGGGGGACCCAGAAAAGACGCGGATCTGAGAGACAAGTCTCAAAGCAGAGCTTTGAAGAATAGTTTTATTTTTATTTTTTTTGAGACAGAGCCTCAAGCTGTCGCCGAGGGTAGAGTGCTGTAGCATCACAGCTCACAGTAACCTCCAACTCCTGGGCTCAAGCGAGTCTCCTGTCTCTGTCTCCCAAGTAGCTGGGGCCACGGGCGCCTGCCACAATGCCTGGCTATTTTTGGTTTGCAGCCATCATTGTTGTTTGGCGGGCCCTGGCTGGATTCGAACCTGCCACCTTGGGTGTATGTGGCTGGTGCCTTAGCCGCTTGAGCCACAAGCGCCGAGCCTAAAGAATAGTTTTAACTTAAAACAATTTTTAAAATTTTCTAAAGTAATGTCAGGAAAATCTAGTAATTTTTTTTTACATGTTTAGAAATAGTTAAGGTCACGTGCTGGAGATGGAGACATTATTGTTCCTGAGCTCTGAGTTTTTGAGAGCAAGAAAACAAGCTTTATAAAACAAAGGGAGTGTGTTGGTTGGTGTGACTGAGAAGTCCAGAGGGTTGTGCTGCAAGGAGGGAAGATCCCAGTTTGGTCCTGTTTCATCCCATCACCTGGGCCCTGGGTCCTTGTTTCTGACATTTGCTGCTATCTATGGGCCCATCTTGTCCTGGGGTTGCCCTCTCTCAGGATAGAAAACAGCTGCAGCAGCCCCAGGCCTGGGATCTGCACATGGTACCTTCTAAAGCCTTTAGAAAAATGTTTCCTTGGGTCTCACCTGAATTGAATCACTTGCCTATCCCTAAAGCAAAGGCCATCACCAGGCAATACATGGGCTCATTCACTTGAGCCTAAGCCCCCTGTCCCAGGACTGCAGTCCAGGGTCACCCTGAAATACAAAGGGTGTCTTGGGGAAGGGAAATTTTCAGATGGTTAAAATAGTTAGCAAGCGCAGTGAGTGGATGCTTGGTGGCCACATGTGGAATGTTACTGTGAGGCTAGCACTTTTGGTCTTGGGAAATCCCTATGGTTCACGGAGGAACCAGAGCAACCACATCTCCCACGAGGCAGCTAATTGGATAACTTTCTCCAGGCCCACCTGATCTGGTCCATCCTCCACCGGAATGACCTCCCCAGACTGCACATCTGATTGCATGGTTCCTCTGCTGCAAAACCTGTTGGTGGCTCCCTTTATCCAAGCTCAAGTCCAACACAAGACCCCAAGCCCCTGGTGCCTGGGCTCTCCGGCCTTGGGGTCTCTACAATCCGGGGCACTTTAGCCTCCAGCCACAGGGACCTTGTTCATTCCCTTCACTCTGAGAAGGGTCTTTCCATTTTCTCTCCTGGGGTTTGCTTCTATTCCTCCTTCCACATTTAGCTCAAGTGTCACCAACTTCTCTAAAGCTCTCTCCACGGATGCCCCCAGGCTGGCTTGGTGCCCACCCTGGGCTTCCCCAACACCCTGTGAATACCTACAAGGCTCTAGTATGCTGGGTTGAAATGATCCATTCACCATGTCCCTCTCGCCTGAGCTATGAGGCTCTGAGTGGCATAGGACTGTGTAAGTGCTTATGAGATATTTAAAGAACAGCTGGAAAACATCACTGATCCTCCCTTCAAAGGCACAGGGCTCCATTTTCTGCCTTTGGCTATGGGAGGCAGACAGTTGATTCTCCTCCTCAAAGATGGAACTTCCTTAGTCACCTGTCTTCCTTTCCATTCACTGGCCTGATTGTGTAGGGTCTCTTCCAGTCTCAAGGTGTCTGATTCTTCATTGGCAATAGCAGGGGTGGGAGTGGGGTGGGGGAGGGAGGTGAAGAAAAGAGCTGGTCCCATTGATCTGAGATGGTGCCTCCCGGTAGCTTCCCCAATCAAACTGGATGGTCTAGAGACAGCCCCAGGTTCTGGTCTACTGCGTTCCTAGTGATCCATACAAGCTACCCATGATGTACAACCACCTCATTTTCTTCTGGACCCACCGACAATATTTTTATTTTTACAGAGATTTCTAATTTTTTTCCCCCTCTAGCTTCTTGGTTCACCTACCAGGGTAGAAAGGACCCAGTGTTCTCTGAATAAAAAACAGTGGATTTGGGCCACTTGGAATGACATTACCATGACTGATAAAGGCAGGCAGCTCACAGTGCTGGGGTGCTCGCATTGTTGACTGCCACTGTAAAGTACCGTACACGTAATAAACCTTTCAGTGTCCACAGGATCCTCTGAGGCAGGCACCAACATCACCCCCATTTTACAGCCAAGGAAGCTGAAGCATAGAAAGGTTAAGAACCTTGCCTGAGGCCATGAAGCTAGTCTATGACACTGGCAGGATTCAAATGCAGCTTGTCTGGTTCCCTTACCCTCAATAGCTATCTTATCCCCAGTCTTATCCAGGCTGTGGAGGCAGGAGAGTGAGAGGGGCTGAGACACCCAGAAAACCACTCCTCTGAGTAAATCTTATAACTCTCACTTGTCTACATGGAGACCTGGGTTGTGGAAGGGAATCAATGGAGTTGGGCCATTTGGAATGATGACATTATTAGGATTAATAAAGCTAGCTCTCATTTTGGGAGAACTCACTTTCTTAGGTAAGATTTATTGAGCTCTTACTATGCAAGATATCATCTTAAGTGATATATACACACATACAAACACATACACACCATTTAGTATTCACAACACCCAATGAAGTAGATACCATTATTATTCCCATTTTATAAACAAGGAAACTGAAGCACAGAAAGGTTAAGTATCTTGTCTAAGACTGTGAAGCTAGTGGGAATAAGAGAAGCAGGAACTAAGATCAATCCCTGCTCCATCCCAGGCTCCCCAAACAGGTGGGCACATTCAACCCAGGCATCTGTTGTAGGGCTATGTGCCTGGTAAGTGCTGAATTCAGGTCATACAAAGAAAATAAGGCCTGGGCCCTGGCTTCTGGAAGTTCAATGCCCAGTAGTGAAAACAGACATGTAAGTTATTGTACAATGAGACAAGTGTTGGGAGAGGGATAGGTGGGAAGTTTGTAGGAACAGAATGGGGAGTTCACTGAAATAGAAGAGCATCCGGATGGGAGCTGCCGCATGTGCCAAAACAGAGGATGTCCTTCCTGGAGACCCACTGTATATTCATAGCCTTGCTGAACTGCCTTTGGGCAGGGAGGGTGGCGTATCTCACTGAGTAGCTCAATCACCCCAAGATTTCCAGCCACGGGCCAAATATCTAATTGATCCTTTCTGTAGAGATTCAGGGGTCGATGATGGAAAGAATGGGTAAATTACCAGGGATCTTCCATGATGGTGTAATCCTGCTTCCTGTGTCCTCTTAAGATGCATGTGCTACACTTTTCTGATATTTTCCATATGTCACAAAATTTACGAGTCTGATCTCACAGAGCAGTGGGAAGCTTGGAGGCAATTGATGATGAATGTGGGCCGTCTGGCTCCTCTGAGAAAGGGTTCAGTTGTGTCTCTTAAAGTGATTTAATCCTAAATCTTAGTCTGCAACAAACAGAAAATGCAAATCTGTCCTGGTTTAAGGATGCTGGACTCTTTGATAGTTGCAAAACAATCATACAGAGAAAAAATATTTTAACAAATATACCTTGTTGGAAAGTAGAGATGCTTTACAAATGAGAAAGCCAACCAAGTCAGATAGTTCCTTGTCAACTTTTGCTTCCAGCTGGCAAGCATTTAAAATAATATTCCAAGGAGGTTTAACATTCATGATTACATTGTTTGATTATTGCACTTTCTAGATAATAGTTTTTCAAAATTGTATCTTGCAGCTAAAAATTAAATAGCGACTTCTGGGTATGCATGACATTCTTTAATAAAATGAGACCCAATATAATATTCTCAGAGGCTGAGCAGTAATATAGAAGAGATTTACTGTAGTCCAAATGAGTGAGATCCCTGATCCTAGTGGATTCTTATTATTTTCTCAAGCTAAACTCCAGAGAATGCTGGGAATGGAGCCACAGGCTCCACTCCCATCTGCCAGGATACTACATGGGCTTTCCTTTCCCACACAGATATCTAAGAATTTGGGAGTCTTTTGGCTGTGTTCTGGAAGAGTGCCTTTTAGGAGAAAACTGTGGACAAAGTTGTTTATTCATGTTCATTGTTTATTCATACTTCTGATACTTTGGAGAGTGAAGCTCTTCTGAATGTTACCATAATTGGAGATACAGGTCATCATATGCTTGTCCCAGCATAGAATGTACAATACCAAGAGTGAGCCCCATGGACTTTGGGTGATTATGGTGTATCAATGTTGGTTCATCTGGAGGGGGGATGCTGATAATGGGGGGGGGACTATACATGTGTGGGGTGGGGGTATATGGGAATCATCTTTACTTTCTGCTTAATTTTGCTGTGAACTTAAAATAGCTCTTACAAAATATATACACCTCTGGGAAGCTCAATGCATCCTGCAAGCCTTCCCTGCCCGTGTAGGCAGCCCCGGCCCCACCAGCACTCCATCCTCACACTGCTCTTCCTGAGCCAGGGCAGGTTCTGTCAGCTCCTAATGCTGATTTTGTTCCCTGATTCTCTCTCAGGATTAGAATGTTGTCTTTCCCTCTTTCAACTGAAGATTCTGACATGTGCCAGACACTGGCTTCCACTTGCTCTCACTACTCCTTAAGGACCTTGGGTTAGACTCAGCCTTAAAAGAGAGTCTACTTTGAGTAGGCTCCATTAAGCCTGGGCACAATATTAGGTCTGACAGGCTTTTCCATCGGGAATATTCACTTAATAAGAAAAATCACTGGCCAGGTGCAGTGGCTCACACCTATAATCGTAGTGCTCTGGGAGGCCAAGACAGGTGGACTGCTTGAGCTTCAGGAGTTTGAGACCAGCCTGAGCCAGAGCGAGACCTCATCTCTAAAAATAGCCAGGCATTGTGGTGGGTGCCTGTAGTCCCAGCTACTCGGGAGGCTAAGGCAAGAGGCTTTCTTGAGCCCAAGAGTTTGAGGTTGCTGTGAGCTATGACACCATGACACTATTGAGGGCAACAAAGTGAGACTCTGTCTCAATAAAAATAAAAAATATCATTTATAAATATTCTAGATAGGAGGGAACTGGTTGGATTCCTGGGATAACAATGTCCTGAGTGGTAGGTGCATCCTGGGTTCATATATCAGAACAAAGAATTGACATTCCTGAGGATGAAATCCATGGAGTAGTGGCAGTTTACTCACTGGGCTTGTTTACCTCCCACAGTCAAGGTAGGGTAGGTTAAATGTGGTGGTATACAACCGCAAAAATCTCAGCAGCTTAACACAATGGTATCTATTCTTCACTCAGACAAAGTCCAAGGTGAATGTCACTGGTCAGGCAACTCTAAGTCATGTGCTCAAAGGTCCAGCTCCAGACATTGTGTGTGACTTTGATATCTCAGAGTCCTTTTCTCCAGGCACACAGATGGCAAAGAGATGGACCATGAAAGAACTTTCAGGGCATGTTAGGGGCCAGGCCTTGAAGTGGCACACTCCCTCTGCCCACATTGGATAGGATCCAGTCATACCATCCTCCTAGCTGCAAGGGAGGCTGGCAAACATAGATGAGCGCATGGTTGTCCATGAGCACCAGCAGTCTCTACTACAGAGAGTAAGGGAGCCACTTCCACTGGGGACAGTTTTAAAGCTCAAAGGTCATCTTCCATACTTTGAAGAATTTTTCTGTCCCATCTACCAGGCTTTCTGTCTTGTACTTATACACATTTCATATTGATTTCTTAGGACCTTTTAGCACAGATGTTTGGAATTGCCCACCTCCTGCCCAGAGCTTTGGAAAAGCCCTATATGGTAGTACAGGGAGCACATGGGTGGCAGCCTCTTTGTCAACTAATAATGCAAGAAATGCAAGAACATATGAGGAAAGAATTCTGTAAAAGGAACTGGTAAGAAAGACAAAGCCATCCTATTTTGCTGGGGACTCAAATAAGCTCAGAGTAGGTAGCATATCCTGGATTGTAGGTTAATCTGAGTAGGTAGCATATCCTGGATTGTAGGTTAATCTTTTTTTTTTAAAGTGATCTGAAGTGATTTTACTTTTATTTCCTTCACTTTAAGCCAATCATGAGATTTCACAGTGATTTCTGGGTGGGGGCAGAAGGGAGGTGATGTTAATCATCACCAGGGCTGTGGCCCAGTTGGCCTGAGGAGTACGGGCAGGGCAGGCCCTCACTGGGGCAGCTGGAGGAGCACAGACTGCCCTGCTAGCAGGTAGGTGATGTTCCAAGAGCATGATAGGTGGAATGCAATGTCCTCTGCAGCCTCCAGCTTGCGGAGCTGGATCAGGCCATCACTTGCTGTGGCCAGTGAGTTGACAATCAGCTCTGCTGTCTTGGAGTCACCCTTGGCAGAGATGATGGCATCTTTTACTGCACTCAGCCTTTTCTACCACAAATCTGGCCCTCTCTGCTTCCTGCTGAGCCACCTGTTTGGCTTCTACTGTTTCTGTGAACTCCTTCCTGAAGGTCAGATGTGTCAAGGAAACATCATCCAGGATACCTCACTCCGTAAGGTCATTGCTTACCTGCCTAGAGATGAGCTCTCTCTGGGTGATTAGCTCTCCAGCATCAAAGCCACCACTGACTTGAGGATCTCTGTAGTAATAGATGGCAGCACACGCTCATTGTAGTCCTCTCCAATGCTGGTGAAGATTCGAGGAAGCTGGCTGACCACAGGCCGGAAGAGGATGCGCAGTGTGATGTTGACGTTCTGTAAATCTTTGCTACCAGTGATGACTGGCATGTTATGTGGTTGAGAGTGGTAGTCAAAGATAATTGGTTTCTGTACCCATGGAATGAGGAAGTGAGTCCTTTCCCCTACCACAATGTCCTGCACTCCATAGAATCCATCAAAGATGACAATTCTGTGTCCAGCATCCACATTATACAAAGCAGAGTTCACCATGCCTCCAGGCTGACTTTGCCGATGGACTCACATACTTTGGCAGCCATGTTTCTTTCTGTTGGACCCACTCACACCTGCTTCCACTCTGACCTCCACATGAATTCCCCAGCCTCATATAGTTGATTGCAGGTTAATCTTAGTTTTAAAAACATTATTCCCTTCCTAACTGGAAATGTATGGATAGATTCAGAAGCCCTTGGTAATTTTCTGATTATTTGCAAATACAGAAGAACCGCCATAGTTGACAACCTCCCTACATTGACTACTTTAGTAAGTTGACCTAATTTCCACAGACCAGACAGGTACCACATACAGTAGGCCTAGTTCCTTATGCTGACCACTTCCATTTGCTGACTAGTTTGTTACAGTCCCTTGGGTAGTCAACTTACAGATATTCTGTATTTGTCACTAAAGATCTGTTGTACTAAATTGTCCTAGAAAAAAATTACAATGAACTCTATTAGGAGTAAGAGAAAATACAGATTCCCTCCTTTGTTATTAAGTCATCATTTTTTCATTCAAAAAAATCTTCTCATTAGAGATTTCAAAGTAGAGACTACAAAAGTGTGGGGATATGTGTTTTCACACTCGTGAATTGGCTGTATATTGATAGCTGGTGTGTTAATATTTTAAAATATGCTATGACAATGATCCTTTTATTTGTGTGCTAGAGGCTTTAATAAGGTGTTCCCCCACCTTACCCCATTTCTAAGAACCATAAAATAAGATTGCCCTTTGAGAGCCAAATAGCAAGGTAAATATCTGAGAGAAGAAAGATTGCTTGAAGGAGACAAAATGGCCCCAGGTTCTCTAAAGCCCCACTAGCAATCCAGGGAAGGTGTAATGTACATAAAGGGAGAACATGTCTGTTGGAAGAGAAGCTACTTCGTATAGATGTGAGAAAGTGGCATGTACCGGCACAAGAGTGGGACCTCTCACGACCTGGTGTGAGGAGGGAGAGTTGACCTGAGTGGAAAGGGTGGGAAATTGAGAAATGAAGCTAGAAAGATGGGAAAGGTGAAGAAAGACAGGAGACACCAGCTAGGATAGCATCAAGAGGGCTGACGCAGCAGAGGACTGCAGCCAGTCCCTGAACCATGGAACAGCTTTATTTGTACAGTATCTTAACGAGGTTGCATAAATCTTAACACATGGGGTAGAGATCAACCTTAAAGAGGAAAAACTGCATGCTTGCTAATGACAAGGAAAGTATGCATGGGGGGCACCAGCCCCATAGACCAAAGGTGGTGGGTTTAAACCCAGCCCTGGCTGAACTGAACAAAAAAAATAGCTGGGTGTTTTGGTGGGTGCCTGTGGTCGGGAGCGGGAGGTTGAGGCTGGGGGCAGGGGGAAGCTAAGGCAAGAGAATCACCTGAGCCCAGGAGTTGGAGGTTGCTGTGAGCTGTGATGCAACAGCACTCTATGGAGGGCAATAAAGTGAAACTCTATCTCTACAAAAAAGAAAAAAAGAAAGTATGCCTGGGCTATGTAACTTCTGACAGGTGGAAACAATGTTAAGGAAGAAGTGGTTGGGAGTCACGCCCTGAGCATTTCCCGGGTTGTGGGGCCCTGCCAGCCAAGCCTGCTCACCACAAGAAAGGGTATGCATGTGCTAATGATGTAAGCTGAGGGCCGTAAAAGCCAGTGTGAAAGAATTGGGACTGGATCCTAGAGGTAACAAGGGCTTTAGAAAGGAATTTGTTCCTATAGAGATCATGGTTTTAGTCCATTACCTAATTACAGATTCTTAGATATGTTTATCATACATGCTTAAATATATGATTTTTTTTTTTTTTGGAGAGACAGTCTCACTTTGTTGCCCCAGTGGAGTGCTGTGGCATCACAGCTCACAGAAACCTCCAACTCTAGGGCTTAGGCGATTCTCCTGCCTCAGCCTCTCAAGTAGCTGGGACTACAGGTGCCTGCCACAATGCCTGGTTATTTTTTGCTGCAGTTTGTCCAGGGCTGGGTTTGAACCTGCTACCCTTGGTATATAGGGCTGGCACCCTACCCATTGAACCACAGGTGCCGCCCAGATTTTTTTTTTTAAAGAAAAGTATCCAGTGGTAAAGAAGAATTAGCCTATTTTTAAGACTTCAAAAAGGTTCTCATGAAGCTGATCACTGCATTACTATATTATGAATAGCAAAGTGCCATTTGGGGAGGATTTGTCCAGGTTAAGGGAAGTCTGACTTAACAGAGTCACTCCCTCCCGTTGGCAAAGTGTCCTGATCGTGAAGAAGAATGCAGGGAGTTAAGGCCAAATGAGTCCTCCAGTTGCAGTTAGTTCTAGCTCCAGTTGCCATGGAAGCAACAGGTGTGACAGGCTGTAATAGTTTATTTCACTAAATATTCAAGTCATCTAACTCTTCTTCTGATTATATGTTCCCCAGCAATCTTGTGATCATGACTTGAAGTTGTTTCAGGAAAAGTGTGTCCCACTCATGTAGACCCTGTGAGTTGCTTCTCCCTGCCAGTCCGTCCTCCAGCACCGTGCTTTGTCCTTCAGTCTCACTACGTGGCTGATGGGTCCCTCCCAGAACAACAGGTTGGCTCAAGTTCTGAAAGGCTGAAGTCCAGACCAGCCCATGGACAATTCACAAAGGTAACAGTCCACAAGTCAAGGGGTGCCAGCCCATGCTGATCTTGTTGAACAGAACTTCTGACTTGTTGGATGAGAGAGAAGAGAGCTATTGTCGTATAATCAGATATTTTCTATTGCAAATGGCAAGATTCTCATCCTGATCTTTGCACAGCTCCAGGTAGCTTCTTTTTTGTACCCTGAGAAAGAATTTTACAATTCTCCCTACATTCACAGAACCCACAATTTCTATGTTACTGTCAATTCTGGAGGCAATAGACTTAATCAGTTTTCACTAGTAATTCCTAAACAAGAAATTGGAGAACACTCAATATGAAGTATGTGAGAGCTAAGCTGATGCCAACTATAGCCTCACGATCTGAAGGCAAAGACAGGAGCCAGTAAGTTTGATGACCTTTTTGGGGGGACAGTTAAAACTTGCTCCCAAGCTCAGGGAACTCTTGGCATGCTACCATGTATATGCAAATATGTACATGAGCACTTCCGAAATGAAGCTTCAAGGAGTGCTCAAGTCCACCAGTTTTCTCTTTGACAAATCTAATCTAGAAATGCTAACTTCCTATAACCAAAGGAAGCTAGTTTAAGGCATGGGTTTTAAATAAAAACTGAAAGCATCAGGAGCCACTGACTACATAAAAACTTTGGAAGTGAGGCAGTTACCCTGCATGTTTTATAGGATGGCAAGGTCAAGGTCAAGTCTGCAATAGACTAAGTAGATAATCTAACGCCTGTCCCCTACATGCTCACGTGGTACCCTGTCCTCTTTCATAATTTTTGCCATGGTTGTAATTAGTCAGTTATATAATTAATGGGTTAATGTCTGAACTCCTGCTACATTTTAGGTTCCAAGAAGAAAGGGTTTTTATCTCTTTGAAAACTCGGCATCCACTTCAGTGCCTTGCATATGGAAGATGTTCAGTAAATATTAGATGAATGAATAATATACCATCCAAGGGACTATGTCTTTTATCTTTGAACCTCTAGTGCCTAGTAGAATGCCTGGCATAGCAGGAATTCGGGCATCAGGTATAAAAAGGAAGGAAGGAAGGATGGGAGGGAATAAAGGAGGGGTCGTCTATCCCATGAACTCAGTGTAGCTGGATTTGAGGTTTCCTGATTAATATCATCAAAGGGCAAATATTCCTTCTGTTGCAAAAGATATGGAAAATCAACAGAATGCCATCTAATTTAATTTGAGCAGCAAAGAAAGTGACTAACGAGATCTTTCTGTATTTGGGTAGGCAGAAGATACTCTAAGTGGTACCTGGAAATGGCTTTAGTTACTTTGGTGACTGTTATAGTCTTGTGAGAATAATCTCCTCTTAATAAGGACAATTACTTAGATTTATTACTCCTTGGTGGTCTTGTTAAAGATCTAAGAAGAATCCTATTTAAATGAAAAGGACAATAGAAGCTTTTTAACAGGGAGCAAGGTTTAATTAAAACTCAAGCATAGGATTGGTGCTTTTGTGGCTAGGCAGAAAAAACAGATTAAAAAAGAAAAAGAGGGATAAATAAACAGTGGCATCTACTTCATTTGCTTTGGGGGGAAAAATCCATTTCGAATGAGAAGTCTCAAAAGGGTATATGTATTGAGGTTACACAAAACATTCTCTTTTTTTGAGGGTGGCTTTTGGAATCAAGTCCTCTTACCTCATTTAATAAAATATCCTTTAGACTTGAGATAATGAGCCCCATTATCTGCAGGCTACCCAATCCAAGACAGAGAACTGGGAAGACCAATGGGAATCACTGTAACAATACATGGTGGTATTTAAAAAGTACTTTATAATGTCCCCAGCAAGGAACAGGACCCAGAGTGTCCCTAAGGAAACAAATTGTCCCAAGGAGTCCCAACCCACAAGTAGTAGGTCAGGATTTTTCCTGTTTGAGTAATAATAAAAAACGCTGTTCAGAAGCCCCCAAATCTCTGGCCCTGAAGAATCGTCATTAAAGAGAATTAACATTCTGTGAACCCCCAAAGCAAAAACATAGAAGAAAACAAGTGGGCTAACCTGTCGGACATGTGGCCTGCTTAGCTGAGGGGTGTGTACTGCGTTGGAGAGATGGCTTCTCAGCTGCCTGCCGTGGCTGGCGCTTCTAAGTTGGAGGGGGCATAGAAATACAGCTGTCCATCTGTTTGCAGCATTATTCTGTTCTGAATAAATAACGACTAGCAGTCATTTAGATGCATTTTGGGTGACGACGGCACATGGGAACTCACGTTACCTAACCTAAGCCCGAAGTTTATCCACAATAAATTATATTATTGAAAATAATGCAGGAGCAAGCCCAGGGTGGGATGGGGGTGGAGGGGCTCTTGGCTCTTCTGATTTTATGTCACCCTAGTGGTCAACAAATGTCATACCAAGAACAGATGAACACTAAATGAATCTCTTCTTGTGATGATTATAACAAGACTGTAAAATGGAAAACAGTAAATATAACTCATCCTTATTAAGACTCTCTGGTATTTGTTTCCAGCTAGCGCTCCTAACAAGAGAGTAAACAATACTTGGTCTCTTGTGATTGCTAATTAAAATGCAATAAATTATGGAATCAATTTAAATTCTGTATCTGCTCTACAGTGGGTTCAATAAACCTCCTAAATTTTATTTCCCCCTTGGGGTCCCTCTTCCTCGAGCTTGGGGTGTGTGCGTGCAGGCCTCTCTTTTGTTTGGTTTTTAATTGCTCTGTCAGCTCCTTTCAGGCAAGATGGCCAATAGCAGGACAAATCCCAGGATCCTGGCATATGTTTTCCCTGGTTCCAAGTTACCCTGGACAAGACCCGGAGTTGCTGCCTCGAGCTGTTCAGTGGCAGTGGCCTTGGAAACATACTTAGAAGCAAATATCCCAGATTTCCCACAGACTCGTTTGGGCCAAGCAAGAACAATGGGGACTAGGTATGACCCTTGATGTGCTTAGTGTATGAAGGCAGAGGGTATGTCAGAAAGGGCCAACAGGAGGCTAATGCCGCATAAGAGAGGGAAAAAAAAATATACACATATAGAGAGAAAAAGAGAAAGAGAGAGAGCGCTCACATCTATCTCATGATCTCATGTCTGGTAGATTCTGTAAGAAAAAGAAAAGCATTCCAATAGAGATTCCCTGGGAAAAACAGTTACTTTGACTGGCAGGGGAAGCGACTCTTTCCAAGTGTCAAAGAGGAGACAGGAACAATTTCTATAACTTCTAATCCTAACCCCCTAACACTGGGCAGGGCTTCCCAAATGGAGATCTCTAGAGTCTCTACGGAGTGCTCCTGATTTATAGCAGGGGCAGGTGAAGTGTGAAGGAGTGTGTGTGTGCACATGTGTGTTTGTGTGTGCGGGGTCATGCACACGTGTTTTCTAGCCAGAACACAGGCAGAGCTTTTGCCCTCTGAGCCACACCTGAGAAGCAGTCCTGGGTAATGTCACAACTCATGTCAGAGTTGAGGCACAGCTCAAGACCATGTAGAACATGCCCAGTCCTCTTCCACCTCCTTCAGACATTAGCAGCTCTGCCTTTGGCTCCCGGAGAAGGATGTTTGACACAGTGAAGTATGAGCCACCCTCCCAGCAGTTACCCGGCGCTTACTCAGGACAGCGAACTTCTACCCCATGTGAATGCTGAAGGTTCTTAGCCCCAACCCCAGTGCTGCTCATCTACTCACTACTTAATAACTTGCTGGTTATGTGTGGGTATCTTAGGCCATTTCTGCTGCTGTAACAAAATACCACAGACGGGGTAACTTAGAAACAGTAGAAATGTACTTCTCATGGTTCTGGAGCCGAGGAGGTCTAATATCAAGGCACCGGCAGGACGGGGCTGCTGCTTCTGCTTCTGAGCTAGCACCTCACTGCTACCTTCTCCAGAGGGTGACCTCACTTGCCTGGAGGGACAGAAGGGCCAAAGAGTGCCTCCTTCTACCTTCAGCCCTTTCCTAAGGGCACTAATCTCATCATAATGGGGTTGGGGGGGTGCTCATGACTTAATCACCTCCTAAAGGTTATACTTCTTAATATGATTGCATGAAGGATTAGGTTTTGACATGAATTTTGGAGGGGATGCTATAATTCAAATCACAACAGTGAGGCAGAGGGAGAAGACTTTTTTTTTTGGGCCAGGGCTGGGTTTGAACCCACCACCTCCGGCATATGTGGCTGGTGCCCTACTCCTTTCAGCCACAGGCACCGTTCAGCAGAAGACATTTTTATCTTACAGATGGGCCTTTGGTTCCCTTCAAAAGTCAGGGTGTCCATCTCATTTTTTTCTGCTGTACACTGGAAAAAGAAGAGTTGTCCTGGATCACATGTTAAATAATGAAAGCTGATGAGAGAAACAAAGGTTTGTGCACAATATTTTCACAATATCTGACATCAAGATAAACAAAATAAGCTTCAAATAATATGTATGGGCATGGGGGGGGCTTCAAACATCCAATTTGTCTCTTATTAACTCTGTATTCTTTTTTTATTTTGAGATAGAGACTCATTATGTCACCCTCAGTAGAATGCTGTAGCATCACAGCTCACAGCAACCTCAAACTCTTGGGCTTAAGCTATTCTCTTGCCTCAGCCTCCCAAGTAGCTGGGACTACAGGTGCTTGCAACAATGCCCGTCATTATTGTTTGGCAGGCCCAGGTTGGGTTTGAACCCGCCAGCTGTGGTCTATGTGGCTGGTGCCCTAGCTGCTGAGTTACAGGCATGGAGCCATAACTCCATATTCTTGAGGAAGTTGTTTTGCCTGATATATAAAATGGAGTTAATAATGCCTGCCCTAACTGGGGTTATTATAGAGCAAGTTCTTATGAAATGCCTACATCATCTAGTAAAAACAATAAATGCTAGTTAAAATAATTTAAAATGTGTTTTTGTCTATTCTGTTAACTTTATTTTTATATCCATTTATCATTTTGTATTTAAAAAAACCCTTTAAGTATATTATAAGCTGCTTTCCTGCCTGCTGCCTCAGGTTGTTTCCTTAAAGGAATAGCATAACAAGGTATTGTTATTTATTATTATTATTGAGACAAAGTCTCACTCTGTTGCCCTGGGTAGAGTACTGTGGTATCACAGCTCACAGCAACCTCAAACTCTTGGGTTCAGGTGATCCTCCTGCTCAACCTCTCAAGTAGCTGGGACTATAGGTGCCCACCACAAAACCCAGCTAATTTTTCTATTTTTAGTAGAGACGGGGTCTCGCTTTTTCTCAGGCTGGTCTCAAACTCCTGAGCTCAAGCAATCCACCCACCTCGGCCTCCCAGAGTCCTAGAATTACAGGGATAAGACACCACAGCCAGCACAAGAAGGTATTTTAAACAGCAAAAGGATGCTTTTTTTTGGTCTCAGAGAACACGCGCGCACACACAGAGGCAGACTAATGACTTTCTAAATGTCTCAAGCTTTCGATTGCCATCACAATCAAGAAGGGAACACATCCAATGTAAGAAAGCAGAGAAGCTGTGCAGTGGCCCACAGGAGACGTCCGTCCTGGCCTGTTTAAAGACACTTTGGGAGGAGCCCAGCCAAAGCAGGATGCAGGCCCAACTGCCAGCAGATCAGGACAATCAAACCCTGTGTTGTGCTGGAAGAGAGACGAGCCAGAATTCAACCATCACTTGCACTGATCTGCCTCCCAGGTAGCCCCTAACGAACATTTCACGGTGATTAGCTTCATTCAGCCCCAGAATCTCCAATAGGAAAAATTTTGGCAGAGGTGCCAATGACAGCTAAAAAAGACTCTATCTCTAGAGAGAACAGCCAGGCCGCTGACCGGGTTTCTTCTCTCTAGCCTTTTAATTATCCTCGTATTTTCAATCTGACCATGCCACGTACAATGAGCCTCTTCTGCTCTTGCTTATTCTTGGGTGGGTGGTAAATTAAACACTCTCTGCCCATTTCTCTCTTTGCACGTAGCATTGCTCAAAGACAGATGGGGTTTCTGGAGAGCCAGGGCCACCTCAGTCAGGAAGAGGAGCCTGGAGAATGGGGGTCAAACTCTGGGCTGGAGAAAGGCTGTGAGTGGACCACTGTCCCCAGGGACAGGTTTTTTTTTTTTGATGGAGCCTAAAGCTATCCCCCTGGGTAGAGTGCCATGGCATCACAGCTCACAGCAACCTCCAACTCCTGGGCTCAAGCGAGTCTCCTGCCTCAGCCTCCCAAGTAGCTGGGACTATAGGTGCCCGCCACAACGCCCAGCCATTTTTTGGTTGCAGCCATCATTGTTGTTTGGCGGGCCCACGCTGGGGATTCGAACCCGCCACCTTAGGTGTATGTGGCTGGTGCCTTAGTCGCTTGAGCCACAGGCACCAAGCCCAGGGACAAGGTTCTTGAAAAAAATTTTGCTGGAAATCAAATCCTTCAAACGGTTAGAAGAGAACAAGCAAATCCTCTTTATCACAGAAGTTACCAATTTTATAAGTAAAAGGGGAGAGGAAGCAGCCCACAATGAGAAAAGATAGTTGACTTTTACTTGTTTGAAAAATTAAAAACAAGGAATGCAAAGTGTTGGCTTTAAAAAGTCAGCTTTATGGCTGGTTAAGAAGGGAGATGTGAGGAAAAGGAAATAAATAAAAGGAGAGACATTGGGAAATATGGCAGTTTATGCACATGAGCTCAGTTCAGGCACACACTGAGGAATACCTGGAGTCCCAAATACACCTTTCCTCTTAGGAACTTGAAGAGGGTGACAGCACAGCACTCATGTGAAACAGAAGGAAGCCTTGTAAGGGGTGGTCTTTCCAAAGCAGGGTAAGGAAAGAAGAGCCCATCTGGAGACAGAGGTCTGGGGTACTTCTGTCAATAGATCCAGGAGGAAAGGACCCTCGAGAGGACTGAGCTAGAACAGAGAAAAACAGCACAGCCCTGGGTGAGACTGGAAGAGAAGGGTGTGAAGGCCACTTCTGCAGCGGAGAGGGAACGCCCCCTGCCACACACCGCCCTCACCCTTATGTGTGTGCATATCCTCTTCATCTCCATGGGTCTTGGGACCAAGAGGCCAGCCCCCGCAGGCCCTTCATCCCTTTTTAACTGTGTCCCCACCAGAGGTCCCACACTAAGACCATGCCTCTTCTCCTGGCCCCTCATGCACACTGAAACCAGCATGGCATGTTTTCTGGCTCCATCTCTTCCTTGCCCCTCCCCTGCTTCTCCAAAACCCTTCTATGCTTTCTGGAACTCACCATCAGGCCTCAGCAGTGTCCCTTTACCCTCCACATCTTCTCTGAATGTTCCTTTCACCTTGTTCTTCTCAGGACTTTGCCCATCCTGTGGCTCTGTATGATGGTGGCTCTCCCCAAGCCTCACCCCCCAAGACATCGATCCTTTTCCTCTTTCACTGTCCCTCAACCCCCTCATCTCCTTTTTTCCCAGTTTAACATCCATGGTCAATCATAACTACTCCCAAAACTCCATCTTAAGCTTAGATGTCTCTCCTGAGCTAGTCAGATATCCAAATGTCTATTTCACATCTGCCCTTGGACGTCTAATGGGCTCCTCAAACTTCAGGAGGTCTAAGATCAAGAGTATCCTTCCCATATCCTCTCCCCGCAGTCTTCCCTGTTTTGGTAAGTGGCAACCCTTTCTTCTAAAGCAGTGGTTCTCAACCTTCCTAAATAACAAGACAGGTACCGGGTGGGGTGCTCCAGCTATTAGTAGGCAATGGAGTATGGGAAGAAATTAAGGCTGTAGAGAAATCTATTTTATAACTCAAGTTGCAAATAGCCATGGTGGAGCGGCTGCCTGGGCAGCAACACCACCCACTCTACTTGGGGTTACCTAAGACAGTGGTTCTCAGAGTGTGGGCCCCAGAAAGCAAGATCAGCATCAGCATTACCTGGAAACTTGTCAAACATGTAAATCCAAGCCCCACCCCAGAACTACTGAACCAGAAATTCTGAGAGTAGAGCTCAGGAATTGGGGGTGAGGGAGTGGGGAGGGTTTTTGTTGTTTTTAAGACAGAGTCTCACTCTGTCACCTGGGTAGAGTGCTATGGTATCATCATAGCTCATAGGAACCTCAAACTCTTGGGCTCAAACAATCCTCTTGCCTCCTGAGTTGCTGGACTATAGGTGCCTGCCATCATACCCAGCTAGTTTTTCTATTTTTAGTAGAGATGGGGTCTCCCTCTTCCTTAAGCTGGTCTTGAACTCCTGAGCTCAAGCAATCCACCCACCTCAGCTTCCCAGAGTGCTGGGATTACAGGCATGAGCCATCCCACCAGGAATCTGTGTTTTCACAAGGCCTGTGGGTGATGCTAATGCATGCTCAAGTCTGAGAACCACAGAACTACGGATCCCTCTTGGGTGCCCTGAGGTTAGCAGTGGGCATTCTGTGTAGCTTATATATGAAGTCAGGCCTGCAAATACAGTAGGATGGAATCTGTTCAATCCTTTTCATGTGATGGAAAATAAAGAGGAAATTTAATTGTGTTTATATAGATAGATGAACAAAAGAAGTCACAGAAGAGACGCTGGATGTTACTGCTTTAAATCACTAGGTACAGCAATGGTCTGCCCATGTCTTCTGAGGTCACATGCTGGCAGGGTCAGCCTCCAAACCCAGCAAAGGACAGACAGGTAAGTAAATAGAGGCCTGATGTCAGAAAGTCCCAAGGGCCTTTCTTAGAACCTGTGCAGTTTTAGGTGTACTCTATAGATGCTGACAAGTGGGCATTTCAGCCCCTGGAAGTCTGTGTCTGACTCTGCACCAACCACTGCATCTCACAACAACCTTGCAAGCAGGTGTAGGCATTTCTTCTCCATTTTATAAATGAGAAAACTGAGGAAATTGTTTAAGTTCCCACTGATAGTAAGTGGATGTGTTGCAGTCCAAGCCCCCTGCTTTCACCTGTTACACAAGAGGCAAGCAGAAGGAAGTGCTACAGCAAACAGTATAGCAAAATGAGCCAGCATCAAAGAACCACATGCATCTCAGTAGCCCTGGAAGCCACTACAGACAACTGGTGACAATATTCATTTTCACAAAGAAAAACGTTTACTAAAGTTCAAAAAGGAGACACGTATGCAATTATTATAGAAAGGCTAAAAAATGCAGCATCGTAACACCAAATGCTTTAAAGTAAAAATACAATTTTGCCATTTAGAAGATTCACTGTTTTGTGGGAAATAAACCATCTGCTGCTGATGTTAGATAAAGGAGATATTAGTGTGATGCATTTTGTTCAAGTGCATGGTGAGTTTTTTGTAGAATGAGTTTAGTGTTAAATTCTAGATAGTTGAGTAGTATAGCCATTCTTGTATTTCACCCCATGAACCCAAGAGATGATGCAGGCAGCTCAAAGCATTTCCTCTGTAGTTTGGGCAGTCAGCATCCTCCCAGGAACGTACTTTAACCAAGGCCAAGCAAATGTAAGCACCTTGTCATTACTATTATTGCTTTAACAAGCCAAGTGTGGTGGTTCACACCTGTAATCCTAGCATTCTGGGAGGTGGAGGTCGGTGGATTGCCCTAGACTCAGGAGTTATAGACCAGCCTGAGCAAGAGAGATACACCATCTCTACAAACAATGGAAAAACCAGCCAGGCATGGTGGTGGGTGCCTATAGTTCCAGCTAGTCAGGAGGCTGTGGAGGGTCACTTAAGCCCAGGAATTTGAGGTTTCTGTGAGCTATGATGCCACAGCACTCTATGTAGGGTGACAGAGTAAGACTCTGTCTAAAATAAAAAAAAAAAAAAAGAAGTAGAACTGTTATGCTTTAAGAAGCATCTTCAGCAAACTTACTGGTCTTATGTTCCTTAAAAAAAAAAAAAGAAAAGAAAAGGATTTAATTCTTTTTTTCCCTGGTAACAAGGGAACTTATGGTTCACCCAATACACAGAATGATGCAATTAGTATTTGAGTCTCCGATTTCTAACATTTTAATTAGTTCTGCCTCTGCAAAGTGGGCTGTGGTTTTCCATATGAAACATCATAGAAGTCAGTAGCATTCCTATTGTGAAGATGGAAGAAACATTAATTATTCTTTTGAATTCTACTGTGTAAAGTGTTTTTTTTCCATTCCCTTCCCCAAACACAATAGGAGAATTATTTCCTAATAAAACTTCTACTAGGCCAGACAGTGTTGATGGAACATAATTTTTAATATGCAGTGGCTTGAAATCTGACAGATATTGGCAGAGTGGATGCCCCTGCTTTAAAAAGCTGAATGTGGCTGACAGTAATATCACTGCTTTCTTATGTCTATTATAGTCAGTGCAAGGTTAGACAAATACATTCCCACCAGCACAGAACAGCAACCTTCCAAAATGTATGTCAGTGGTGTATTTACAGCCAAATCCAGAAGGAGCTTGCACTTCTTATGCTGCTCCCATTAATGAGACAAATGTCAGCATCCATAAGCTATTTTTTTGTTCCTGCTTATCAAATCTTTCAAAAAATTGATAACTAGTCTTTATAGATTGTGAAAGTCAGATATAACTCTGAATGTATTACTCTCCTGGACCCCTTGGGGTAAACTTATCACCTGGAAACCATTTTACATGGACGATTTGACTTTCATGCGGAGTGTCATAATGCACCCTAGATGGAAATCTAAAATAAAATATCTGGACTACAACCTTCCTCTTGGTGGAATTTATGATTCCCTCAGTACAATAATTTTGAAAATTGTATCCCTTAAGCTACAAGACTTGATATATTATTAACTGCTTGAATTGAAGAAGCTTTCCAATAGGCTTATGTGCTGTCTAGAGGCATGGATTAATTTCTATGGAACTACAAGCTTATCTCAAACTGTTTTTCAGCAATCTAAACTGCCAGCTTCATCTTCTTTCTAGGACAGAACAGAGTGTCCATTTCAACTCTGGTAGCTCTGGGATGCACTGCTTTTAGCAAAGCTCTTCCAGGGAATGACGACTATTGATCCACTAGAGAATTGGCTGTGTTCAGTCAGTCACACTCCAGAGAGAGTGGCATCCCCTTGGGGCTCTTATCCTTCTATTTCTCATGGCATTTTCTCGTTTTAATTCTGGCCCAACTGTTGTGCAGAGAATGCTGGTAGGAGGGAGTCTGGAGAGCATTGTTTTCATGAAGAGAAGAGATTTAAAAAAAAAAAAAGAAAAAGAAAACCTGGAAGGGGCTTGTGCTGACAGAGAGAAACTGTTCATCGACCTTCCACTGCTTTCACAACTCCTCTTCCTTCATCACAGCTACGGCACCTTGAAAATCACAATGGCCCAGTATAAAGAACCGTCAGTCCATCCAATGACAGAAGAGCTAGGAATCTCTTAGCAGGGCTCATTCTTTCCCCCTTCACCCAAGGCAAAACTGAGATGGGAATATGTTAATTTGGGAGTGTTCTTAATTTTGTATTTCACAGGCCCATCGTAGATAGTAAAGGTATCACTAGCCCTTCCGATACAGAGGCAGCTTCCAGAAACACTACTTCCTGCTTCTGGGGACACAATAGTGCAGGGCCCAAGAGTATGCTGGAATAGAAAACAATGTGTTCTGTGGCCCCAGGTACTAGGAAAACGTGGTACTGTTTAGAATTAGTCACTGCATAAGAAAATTTGAAATTCCCCCCAAATTTGACATTCACATACAAAAGAAAGGTTGTGCCAAAATTTTACAACAATCCTAAAACTTTACATGAAATTACCCAAACAAGTTGTGGAACTGAAATAAATTTTTCTAAACTGCCAATACTAAAAAAACAAATTTTTAGGCTCAACACCTATAGCTCAATTACACTGGGACAGGCAGGTTCGAACCCAGCCTCGTCCTGCCAAACCACAATGACAACTACAACAAAAAAATAGACAGGCATTGTGGTGGGAGCCTGTAGTCCCAGCTACCCGGAAGGCTGAGGCAAGAGAATCGCTTAAACCCAAGAGTTTGAGGTTGATGTGACCACAGCACTCTACTGAGGGTGACATAGTGAGACTCTGTCTCAAAACAACAACAGCAGCAACAACTTTTTATCAGCCGTATTAGAGGATAGACTTAAGAGGAAGTCAATTGTAAGGGGAAAATTGTTAGATGTGTCAGCCAGTTAATAAAAGTAGATTAGTTTTGTGACTTTTGTGAGGTTTACAATTTGTTGTGATTTCTTTTTAAATGTATAATTTGTTGTTTTTCTTATCCTAAATATTCACTTTTGTACCCAATATTGTACTGGTAATTTTGGATTCTTTTTCTTAAGAGAGCCCTCCAATGGTACAAGCTTTAGGTCTCGTTATATGCAGATCTGCCCCTAAGTGGACTAAATCACCCTTTTCTAATCCTGAGATATCAAATGTTGGATATTATTCTTCCATGTGTATAATTTGATCAATAACTAGGACTAATCTGTTTATAATTTATAGTTTTAAAATCCTTATTAAACCTAAACTACCATATGTATTTCCATACATCGTTTTAAGACAATATATTAAATACATCAGCAAATTAACATCGAGGTCTTTTTCCCACTTGGCATAATACCATTTTATAAAGTTCCCTATGAAAGACGTTTATGGTGACTTTTTAAATTTTCCTTTTTCCCTGTTATTTAATTATTACCAGCCATCTTTAATGATCTCTTTTCATTGGTGTATGTCTACCAAGGACTTTATTCATTTAGTAAATGTTAAAACACAGGGTTTTAAAATACATTGAGAATTAGTTACCTAACTTATTTAGTAAGTAATTCAATGATTAAATGTTGAATCAACATGAATAGAGCCTGTTACTTAAAGGAACACAAAATACTGATTTTCTAAGTGAACATCTAAAGTTATCACTTAAGTAATCATCTATGGGAACACTTTTCTCACTGAAGGAGCTGCAGACCGGCAAGGTAAAGGCAGTATTATATAATACTATGCCTTCCTAGCAGCTAATGTACAATAAGCAGTTTATAAATAATCCCTATTTTTCAGGCAAGGAGGGAGCCAATCTGTGTCCCTTTCTGATGCAGGACCAGAGTTCCAGGAGGATTTCAGGGGAGCCCACTTACTTCCTCCAAAGCAGGATAAGGGACTCAAGCTTGGGTTTCTTGTGAGCTGTGAACCTCAAACCAGAGGCCTGGGGCAAAGAAATAATGGTGGGCACTTGGTAAATTTGTGGAAATTTCTGGGCTATAATGACTTCCACCTTAACCTTTGAGCCACACTGTAGGAAAACATTTTTTTTTGAGACAGAGTCTCACTTTGTCTTCCATGGTAGAGTGCCCAGGCTTCATAGTTCACAGCAACCTCAAACTCTTGGGCTCAAGTGATCCTCTTGCCTCAATTTTTCTATTTTTAGTAGAGATGGGATCTCACGCTTTGCTCTGATGATCCACCCACCTCAGCCTCCTGGAGTCTAAGATTACAGGCCTCAGCCACAGAGCCTAGCCTGGAAAACTTAGAATATGGAAACTAAAGCTTCCTTAGTCCTTAAAAAAAAAAAAAAGTTGACCTGGACAGTGAAGATAATGAAATCAGAGAAAGTTCTTCAGTCTCTTCCCCAGGGGAGATACCTGGGCACACAAACTTGTTAGTTGTGAAGAAAAGCAAGTTTGTAGTTGGTAACTCTGGCAGTGACAGAACCTACGCATTTGTAGAGCATTTAGCTTATTGACCTAAATGTTCTCATTTTTAGGGAAAACAAGGAGTAGTTTAATTAATTCACAATAAAAATCCTCCATTTCATGAAGATAAAATTCATATAACCCAAACAGAATTGGATGTGTGATATGATGCAGCCACCGGCATGCAGCAGCCTTAAAAATTACAGTATCTGACCTTAATATGTGCAAATCTATCAGGATTCCATTGTCGACATGTATATTTTTCAATATTCTTCTCTGAGCTGAAATCATGTCATTTATATGCAAATGAACACATCTTCAGCAGCTGCAGTTTCTCTGTTGAAGCCTAGGGACTTATTTGCACTTAATAAAGCCTCATAAATAGGTTTTTCCTCTAAATGGGTGGGGGAGCAGGAAACCCATCCTAGCCTTTTACAGTTACAAGCTTCTTTTTGTTTTGAAAGTGAGAGCGGCCACCTCTAACAGGATGGTTCTCAGCTGCCAGAGAAACACAGCTCCTCATCCAGCCACTCTCCCCCTTCTCTCCTTAGAAAAAAGTTCTTTTCTCCTTAATGGTGCCTTCATCCCCATCACAGCTAGAGGTATGGCACACTCTCCAGTCAAGGCCGTAATTTAATAGAGTTCATTACCAGGAGATCTGCTCTATGAGCACAGTCTCTTCCCAGGTGGTAAGGGCAGGAGTCCACTAGGAAAGACCCCCTAGGTCTACCCTCAGGCTGTCCTGTCTGAAGGGCATAGGAGGAAGAGGAAATGTCCTGGGCAGGTGCATGTCCTGGGCAGGTGCATGAACATTTGTCCTTTTATGAGTTATGAGTTTCCCTTTTAAAACACTCTACATAGAGAAGAGACAGTCAAAATTCACCTTAATCCACGTAATAATCACATAGTTCATCTTTTCCTCCACCTCCCCCCTCATTCCCTCCCCCCCCCCATTTTCCTAGCTGGTCATTCTTTTCAACAGAGCTGGATGGAAAAGGAAGAGATTATATGCGCTTGGTATGCATACAACACGAATTCCAACCATTTTCTATTAGTGCTCTTATAAAACCACTCATGCTTCTACTTTGGTGTCAACGGAAACATTCCATTTACCATTTAAGACCATTTAAGACACGTTTTTTAAAAGTAGAAAAGTATTATAGGGTAATTGTCTCCTGCTGTTAGATGTAAGACAAACCTGAGGCACTTATGAAAAATAAATAATGATGAGAAGCAGGATCATTTATTTTTAAAGCACTGGCTGCTGATTTGGTAATAATGACCTATTATCCTTGTCAGAGTAATAGACTGTTTCTGGAGCTTCATTTCTGGTACGTGAGCAACTGGCATAGTAGAGATGATTATACTGCTTGATAAATGTGTATAATCATTGAAGACACTGGTTGACAATACTATCATTAAATTGTCACCAGTGTGGCAAAGTGACAAACATCCCTACCATGTCAACTTATTAGAGATGTTTATAATTGCTAAAACATCCAGGCACAATATTAATCCAGAAAACTGAAAACACACACATACACACGTCTTCCTCAAAACTCAAGACAGCAGAAGCAAAGCGCTGCCAGGAAGACTTAAAAGGGAATGGTATCTGGGCCTATAGATCAGCAGTCCTGGGCTCTAGTTTCAGTTCTCTGAGCCTCAGTTTCTTTAGCTTCAAAAATAGAGAAAATTTTTGCCCCCCAAGTTACTGAAATATATAATTAATTATAGGTAACTCCCTCATACGAATACAGTAAGATCTAAGTTTTATTATTTATATGTGTATATAAATTAAAAAACTTCTTAATTTTTCATACACGTATATTTACAAAACCTCTTAGATGTATCATCAGTCTTAACCTAGAGCAGTGTTTTTCAACCGTTTTTTATCTCATGGCACACTGAAACCTTTTTTTGTTGGTCAAAAAAAGAGTAAAAAATATATATCTACTTACTGTGCTTTGATCTTCTTTCAAAAGTAATTTAATTAATGAGCTTTAAAATTTTTCATGGCACACCTAAGATCCTCTTGAGGCACACAGTGTGCTGTGGCACGCCGGTTGAAAATCACTGATATAGAGAATAAGAATCATTGGAAAGCCTAAAAACATGCAGGTGTTCAAGCCTTACCCCCAGAAATTCTAGCTTAGTTGGTCTTGATCAGACCCAGGTGTCAGTATTTTTAAATTTCACCAGGTGATCCTAACACTTCTAGTGTGGCAAACTCCTGCTAACCTTTATCTATTCTATTGTAATTTAAAATCTGTTAGTACCTTACTTTTCATACTGTAGATTTGGGGTCATGATTATCACCATCAGCTGGGAGTTCAGCAATTCAGATTATCAGGCTCCACTGCAGATCCACAGAATCAGAGTTTACATTTTAAATCGATCCACAGGTGATACATGTGCACACTAAAGTTTGAGAGAAGCTCATTAGTGGAGAGGAAAAGTTGGTCACCATCAGCCTCACAGTATTTCTTTTCAAATGCCTGCACATTAACATAAACCAGTCTTCCTTTGAAATAGTCAAGGAAAGAGAAAGTTAATTTCAAGTATATAGCAGCTCAAGTCAGCTGAATTCTGCTGCACAGGGCATGGCGGCTGAGTTCTGAACTGTGATTACACCTTCTCTATGGTCATCACTGCTGCCAGCACTGCAGTTAATTCCTGCTCAATCCATATCGCACATCAGCCCTCAATTTGTTTATAAGTGGATCCACCTGCCAACCCCGGCCCACACAGCAGAACAGTGTAGTGTGAGCTATGACTGGATGCCTCAACATTCAGCCTTGTCTCCTCCTCAGCTGACAGTAGAACGCTGATAAACCATCTCTTAGATTCTTGGCCCAAGTTTCAGTTTTAGGACAAAGAACATACCAAGAGCTAATGAATGATTGATCTAGGATCTTAATTTCATCTATTCCAGACTCTCATCTACAGAGTGGAATCTCCCCAATAAAGTCTTCTCTGTGTTTGAGTATCACCAGGGACGGAAACAAAGTCATGGGTTGAGTTACACAGGCCTTGCTCTTGGATAAAACCCTGGAATCAAAATATAAGCTGCTAAGACCTGTACCCCATTACTCTGCTTATAGAGTTTGATATTGGACTACAGTAAAAGACTAGACTCACTTTGTGAGCAGACTTTGTATTGTTAGGTGTGGTGTGTTGTTTTAGCCATCTGAGAAGGTTTTGAATCTTAATTCTGTAACTCAGTGTCCTTTCATTGATCAGCACACCACAGCTGTCAGCATGGTAGTCATTACTGAACATGTTGAAAAATTGAGGGCTACAACCCTCTAAGTTATTCCTCCTAATAAACGTCTTCTAGACTTGTATTTCTTAACAGGCACTATTTGGGTTATTTAACAAGTTTAAAATCCTCCTACCTGTGACAACCGGCCCACAGTCCTTTCACAAGATTCTTTCATGAGATTCTTGGTCATGGTGAAACCCCAATACTCTTGGTCTATAAAATTCCCTTAGCATATAGCCCTTCAGAAAAAGGAAGGAAGGCTAGTGTGATCTATTCTTACTGATCTCATGCTATTCCAGGAGATCACCATTTACTTTGGAAACTAGTAAAACTATCTTTAAAATCATTAGTTCGAGTTTTATTGATTACTTTTTCACAGTATTCATTCTTTCTCCATAGTTTCTTAAAGATTACTGGTATCATTTCAACTATTTTATTCTACAAAAAAAAATAGTGATAAGATAAACAGCTACCATGCATTTATTATGTGCTAGGTACCGTGTTAAGGTGTTTTATACTGAATTATCGCCCTATGAGGTATATACCAATTTTATAAGCAAAGAAACTGAAATTTAAAGCTCTTAAGTAACTTGCCAGTAGAACACAATAGACCCTAAGATCTACCTGACTCCAAAGCCTGTTTTCTCAGTCAATGTATTACATTACTTTTCCCAGGATACAATGATTCCGATGTGGAACATTGAACAAGTTGGTTTCCAATACCTTTTTACTATTCTGTTAGGCAGATAGCAAGGGACCTCTGAGACTCTCCTAGGGACAAAATGAGTGCCTTGCCTTGGTGCTGCCTCACGCAATTGCCCCACCTGGGAAGAAGGGCAAAGCAGCCCCCCACATCTTGATGCTGCTCCAAGCAACTGCCATACCTGGAAAAAGGAGGCACTGCTGCTAATCTGCAGAAGAATGCAGGGAATCCCCAGCCTGCAGCCAGCCAGCCCAGGCATAATAGGATTTGGAAAGTGACCTAGAGTAACCTAAGGCTAATTATCATGTCCTTGACTGTCCATCAGAGTGGCTCCATGGTGATGTCTGAACCAATCCAGGCAAAATAAAGTAGGACCCCAGACCATTACCAGAGTCTTTTGTTACTATAAGGGACCCATTCATCATCTGTGGGGATGTATCTTGTTTGTCACACATGGCAAATATTCTTCCTCTGTAAACCTGTATCTTGCTCTTGCTCTGTAAACCTATCTTTCTCTTCCTCAGTTAATTTTGTTTCATTGTTTGCCTTGCTTTTGGTGGGTCTGGTCATGCTTCAGCTGAGAACCAAGGACCCAGACAATTGCCAACCTGACATTTCTTTCCTTTCTAGTCAACTCTGATGAACTATTTCCTTGCCCACAAAAGCAAACAAAGAAAAACCCATAGTAAAAGAGGAGTAAAGATGTTCTGCTTCTTCATTGATGTTCTACGTAAGCTCAGGATCATTATTTTCAAGGTGGGGACTTTCTCTTTCTAGAACTCTTCTTGCTCTGAATTTCATGTTGTCTTTAGCATTTTTGTCTTGTTCTGAGCATTGGTCTTCTTCCTCAGTGTTCTTTGCTGGGTTACCCCAAGACCTTAGGTATGTGTCATTCTGTCTACCTTTCATCCGTTCTTATCAGAAAGTTTGCTATCCAACCTAATTGAATAGATTTCCTTCAGGTTTTCTTCCATGGTTGAGACCATTACAATGGTCAGAATAAAAATGTCTAATATATTTATATATATATATACTTTTTTTTGAGACAGTCTCAAACTGTCACCCTGTGTAGAGTGGTGTGGCGTCACAGCTCACAGCAAACTCTTGGGCCTAAGTGATTCTCAGCCTCCCAAGTAGCTGGGACTACAGGCGCCCACCACAATGCCCAGCTTTTGTTGTTGTTGTTGTTGCAATTGTCATTGTTGCTTTCCAGGATGGGTTTGAACCTGCCAGCTTCAGTGTATGTGGCTGGCGCCCTACCCACTGAGCTACGGGCACCGCCCTAAAATATTTCTTTTCATTGTTTTTCCTACCTCTAATGGAGTCACTATCATGACATCAGTTAGCAAGCTTTTCCATTGGGCCCGTAAGAACTAGTGCACTTGGCCATTCTCGGCTGCATTTGGCAGTAGGACTTTGCTTGGTGATATGTTTCTAGCAAACTCTTCCTTTATTCTCAGGAGGTTTTTAGGATAGCACAATGAGAACATCCAGAAAATGAATCTGCTATTATCTTGTGATAAAGAAAACCTCCCAAGTTGGTGGGTTCTGATAGGGAGAAGGGAAGGGACATCGAGTAGTGGCAAACAACCTACGCTTGAAGTGAATCAAATGCACAGTGAGTCTACTGTTGGTAATAGTGGAAATGGTGCCATTTCTTTTTTCCTTTTTTTTTTGCAGTTTTTGGTCAGGGCTGGGTTTGAACGCACCACCTCCAGTATATGGGGCTGGCGCCCTACTCCTTTGAGCCACAGGCGCCACCCTTTTATAGAGTCTCACTTTATCACCCTTCATAGAGTGCTGTAGCGTCATAGCTCACAGCAACCTCATACTCCTGGGCTCAAGCAATTCTCTTGCCCCAGCCTCCCAAGTAGCTGGGACTATAGGCACCCACCAGAATGCCCAGCTGTCTTTAGAGACAGGGTCTCTCTCTGGCTCAGGCTGGTCTCAAAACAGTGAGCTCAGGCAATCCACTCACCTCAGCCTCCCAGAGTGCTAGGATTACAAGCGTGAGTCAACTGCATCCAGGTAATGGTGCCATTTCTTAAGTTTTAATTTCCTCAGCTGAAAATGGGGATAAGTAATGTGATGTAAGTGCTCCTTAGCACAGTAGCTGTCAGTATTATCAGCTTCTTGGCTCTATGTTAAATTTTGATTAGCTGACCAAGGGCATATCCAAAGCTTGTGACTCCCAGTAAACGGACTTAACCATTTTCTAAAGGCTTTGGGACCCATTCACCCTCCAAATGCTCCCCTTTTGTTTAATTTTGAGTATAGAACAGAGGCCAAATTGATTAATACATTGTGTATAGTTATAAGTATCTTTCTAGATTTGGGTTTTTAAAACGCAGGAGAAGGGAATTAACTCATGAAAGATCTGGTTTCTTTCTATGCTTAAGAACCCTCACCAACATTCCATTTCTCAAAAAGCCTGAAAGTAAGTTGGAACAAAGAAGTGAGAATAAAGGGAAAGCAGGATCTTCTTCATGGGCCCCTCATCTGTGGTTGTAGTTCTGTCATGTATTGTAGGTGCAGTTTGGGAAAGTCAGTCAATCCAACTGAAATGATATGAATGTTAACTCTATGCCATGAAGCCAAAGGGGTATTCGTTTCATTTCTGTTTGGGCTGTAACAAATTTATCAGCTTACCACATCACAAATTTATTACCTTACAACATAAAGTTATTACCATATGGAGGTCAGAAGTACAAAGAAACAGTGTCACTGAGCTAAAACCAAGGTTGCCTGATTTTTAAATCTAGGGCTACTGGCTCGGCGCCTGTGGCCTTAAGCGGCTAAGGCGCCAGCCACATACACCTGAACTGGTGGGTTCAAATACAGCCCAAGCCTGCCAAACAACAATGACGGCTGCAACCAAAAAATAGATGGGCATTGTGGTGGGCGCCTGTAGTCCCAGCTACTTGGGAGGCGGAGGCAGGAGAATCTCTTGAGCCCAGAAGTTGGAAGTTCCTGTAAGCTGTGATGCCACAGCACTCTACCTAGGGCAACAGCTTGAGGCTCTGTCTCAAAAAAAAAAAAAAAATCCATGGCTACCTGTGGTCCTTCTTTCATTTTCAAGACCAGTAGCATGGCATCTTCAAATCTAAGTCTCTTTCTCATTCTGTCTGTGACCTCTGCTTCTCTGGTCACATCTCCTTCCCTGTCTGAATCTGACTCTCTAGCTCCCTCTTGCCCTTTATAAGGACCCTGTGATTACATTGAGCCCTGCCACTTAATCCAGGATAATCTCTTCATCTCTAGATCCTTCACCTGTACAAAGTCCTCTTTGCCATTTAAGATAACATTTTCATGAAATTTGGGGGATTAGAACATGAACATCTTTGGGAACCATTATTTTGTCTACAAGAGGGATGGAGATACATTCTTTCCTTAGTGATAGGGCCCATATTACCAGTCCCAGTTTATATTTTACAGTGAAGATTTTTAATGGGAAAAGTTGGCATTCAGAGAAGCTGAAGTTAATCAAATAAAAAGCAGGTATCAGCATGCACTTTATCACATCACCAAGAGAATCAAAACAGTATGATAGTAAATGACTTCTTGTCATGTTGAATTCTTTCAGTGCTACCTTATCAGAAACAGGCAGTATTGTTATAATGTAATTTATATAGTGCCTTCCCTGAGTGATGAACAGAATATTCCTTAGTATCCTCAGAGAATTAGTCTTTCTATCTCTTTTTATTCCAGCTCAGCCACTCCAGCAACATAATATCCAGCAATATAACATCTGTGTGCAGGAAATAAACCAGAATCACTAAATTTAAGGATGTTCGCTTAAAGGAATTCCTTTTGGAGTTTCTTTTTTCCCCCTCTCATTTGAAAATGCTTTTCTGTGGGTACTATAGAGCCATTGGTCCATATAATTCATTAGATCAATTAGCCTTTCTATAGTAATTACCACTCAAATGGCTTTGAATAATATCCTTTAAATAATGATATTACTTAGAAAGAGATTATTAATTTAAATTTCTGCCACATAGTAGCATTAAGAAAAGGTGCATTTAGCAATTGTTTCTACAGTGTGGCTCTGGGTTAGCAATGATATTACATAGATAAAACTTAAGGACTTCACCTTGAGTTGACTATTCACATTCACACACTGTAAAAAGCCATATGGTATATTCTACTTGGTAAAGCTGCTGGTATTCCAGAATGTAGAGCCAAATTCAGAACAACTCCTTGTCTTCCTCTAACCTGTTGCTATTAATTCCTACATTTTAGATTCACACTAGACCCAGCACCTAGCCTCAGAATCCTATCTGCCATCATCAGGGCTATTTAAAATTTTTTGCTATTTGTGTCTCTCCAACAACATACCCATGTTTTATTTTAACAATGACAATAACCCCTGGTTAATGAGTATTTGCTAGGTTCTGGGGATTTCATATTCACTATTCCTTGAGTTATTACCTTGAGTTAACTTATTACCTTGAGTTAACTCCCTAACAAATACTTGTTGAAACATTTCCTCTAAATACTAGAGATACAGCCAAGTAGATATCCTGTTCCTCATGTAATAGTTGATGAAAGTGAGACATAGAGGAGTTAAGTGACTAACCTAAGGCCCTGCAGTACCTGAATATGGGCAAAGCTCAGAGTCTGCCTGGCTTGACATCTGGGCTTAGCCATTCCCATCAGGCCACTCTAGCTGGGGCACTGGAACTGTTGTCTGATTCATCTGTTATGTTCGAAAACCTATGCAACTGTTTAGGGCATAAGATTACCAATGAAGACAAAACCATCAAGAAAATTTAAATCGCACTTGAGGAATGAAGTTTAAAACAGAAGCTCACAATTTCTCTGAACATTGGTCCTACTATTAGTGATTAAAGGCTTTAATTTTTTATTTTTTTTAACGCTGATTCTCAAGCTGTCACTGTGGGTAGAGTGGTGTGCTGTATAGCTTACAGCAACCTCCAACTCTGGGCACAAGCAATCCTCTTGCCCCAGTTTTTCTATTATTAGTAGAGATGGGGGTCTCGCTTTTGCTCAGGTGGGTCTCGAATTCTTGAATTCAAACAAATCTACCCACCTCATCCTCCCAGAGTACTGGGATTACAGGTATGAGCCACTGCACCTGGCTATTCTTTTTTCTTTTTAACTTCAGGATTCTGATGCATACAACTTAGCACCAGAAAGTGGATGTACTATTGAAGTAAATCCATACAAATGGAATGGGAGGTACATTCTAGGTACATTCCTTTTGCTTTCTTTCAGCCCCTGATGTTTAGATCAGATGAAGGCAATGCTAAACTGTCAGTTGTACATTGATGTTAGTATGTTTTATAATCTTTTATCCTACATGAATAGAATAGAAAGGACTCAGTGAATAAATTTACTCTATTGTTGAGATCTAGACATTTGGATGGGCTGGAAAATGGAGATAGTTTTGTTTCTGTTTGCTGGTTTTTCTTTTTTGAGACAGATCCTCAAGCTGTCCCCCTGGGTAGAGTGCTGTGACATCACAGCTCACAGTAACCTCCAACTCCTGGGCTCAAGTGATTCTCCTGCCTCTGCCTCCCAAGTAGCTGGGACTACAGGCGACCGCCACAATGCCAGACTATTTTTTGGTTGCAGCCATCATTGTTGTTTGGTGGGTCTGGGCTGGATTCGAACCCACCAGCTCAGATCTATGTGGTTGGCTCCTTAGCCACTGGAGCCACAGGCGCCAAGCCTGGTTTTTCTTTTTAATAAGTGTTTTAGGTTTTAGACCTCTGTAGAAATTAGAAAGTTTCATTTTGGCAACATAAAAATAGCTCATTTCTGGAAAGCAATTTGACAATTATTTATTTATTTATTGTTACTATTATTTGAGACAGAGTCCTACTATGTTGCCCTGGGTAGAGTGCTGTGGATCACAGCTCATAGCAACCTCAAACTCTTGGGTTTAAGAGATTCTCTTGCCTTAGCCTCCCAAGTAGTTGGGACTACAGGTGCTCACCACAATGCTGGCTATTTTTTTGTTGCAACTGTCATTTTTGTTTAGCAGGCCCAGGCTGGGTTCAAACCCCCAGACCCAGTGTATGTGGCTGGTGCCCTAACCACTGAGCTATAGGCACTGAGCCTGTTTTAATAATTTAAATGCACATTTCCAACAAAAGGCAAATAGATCAAAGCTGTATGTACAAGAATGATTATTAAAATATTGGTTATAACAAAAATTGGAAATAATGTAAATATATAACACCATAATAGTCATTAGGGCAGCACCTGTGGCTCAGTGAGTAGGGCACCAGCCCCAGCAAACGGCAAACAAAAAATACCTGGGTGTTGTGGTGGGCACCTGTAGTCCTAGCTACTCAGAAGGCTGAGGCAAGAGAATTGCCTAGGCCCAAGAGCTGGAGGTTGCTGTGAGCTGTGATGCTATGGCACTCTACCGAGGGCGACAAAGTGAGACTCTTCTCTGAAACCCCCCTGCCAAAACATAATAGTCATTAAATAAATTATGCACATCTATGAAATAAGTTATAATTATTAAAATTTTCAGTGTTATATCACTATATTTATATTGTATTGTTAAATTAAAACAAAGATTAGGGTGGCGCCTGTGGCTCAGTGAGTAGGGTGCTGGCCCCATATACCAAGGGTGGAGGGTTCAAACCCAGCCCCAGCCAAACTGCCAAACTGCAACAACAACAAAAAAAAGCCGGGCCTTGTGGCAGGCGCCTGTAGTCCCAGCTACATGGGAGTCTGAGGCAAGAGACTAAGAGCTGGAGGTTGCTGTGAGCTGTGATGCCATAGCACTCTACCAGGGTGACAAAGTGAGACTTTGTCTCTAAAAAAAAAAAAAACAAAAAACACAAAGATTATAAAACATAATCCTACTTTAAATTGTGTGTTTGTGTGTATCTGGATGGCTATACACTAAAACATATTAACTGGGATCATCACCACGTAGTGGGATTCAGAGTGATGTTAACTTCTGTGTACATTTCTGTATTACCTGAAATTGCTTCTTTTATTGTCTTTATCCCTCTCTTTCATTTAGATCATGCAACACCCCTACCCCTAAACACACACATTGACAATTATTATTTTTTTATTTTTTGTATTTAACCAGAGTCAATGCAGATTGACAATTATTCTAATGCATATTTGCAAATCTTTTGGTTTGTATGCATTCCTACAAAATATATTTTTATTTTTTGTATTGATAGTTTAAATTTACTTAGTATCACATCCTGATTTTTACATTTTTCACTTAGCGCTTTGTTTTTTCAGATCTATGTTTCTTTTTTTTTTTTTTTTTTTTTTGAGACAGATCCTCAAGCTGTCCCCCTGGGTAGATTGCTGTGGCATTACAGCTCAAAGCAACCTCCAACTCCTGGCTCAAGCGAGTCTCTTGCCTCTGCCTCCCAAGTAGCTGGGACCACAGGCGCCCGCCACAACGCCCGGCTATTTTTTGGTTGCAGCCATCATTGTTGTTTGGCGGGTCTGGACTGGGGATTCGAACCCACCACCTTAGGTGTATGTGGCTGGCGCCTTAGCCGGTTGAGCTATAGGTGCCCAGCCCAGATCTATGTTTCTATGTGTACATCTAGTCTATTGCCCAGAACTGCTGAATTTTTTTATAATACAGATATTGTAAACTCTAAGAATAAGCTTGTGCTATTGGCACAATCAGGGGGAAAAAAGCAAATAAAGCTTTATTGTGAAGGAAAAAAAGAAAATAATCCTTCTTCTAACATAAAATTATAAAGTTGTTAATTATTGTACATAATTTTATCAGTGGAATTATCCAAATATGCAAATGAAGAAATATTTATTATACAGGAGAGTCCATTTTACCAAGCATATCTACATTAGAAAAGTAAATTTGGGTACATGGAATTCTTTTGTATAAATATAGAAAATTCAAAGAGAAAAGAGGGTATTTCTTTATGCAGACTCTAAAATGCCTAACTTATTTTAGAAGGCAAAAATTTCAAAAGACAAAGTTACTTTGAAAGTGAAAAGCAGCGAAATGAAATTATTACAGTGTGCTCTCACTATATATTAAAAATTAAATTAAAATCATTTAAAATAAAAGAAATATGACATTGTAATGCAAACAGAAATTAAGAAAATCCCAAAAGGATAGGAAATGGTTGATGGACAGCACAGGAAAATGAAAAGACAGAGGAAGCAATAAAGCCTATTGGGAAAAACTTGAAATTTATATATTGAAAGTTCATAATTTTTAACATAAAAATCTAATAATAACTGCTAATCCCTTTCCTTTCTTTAAACTTTAATTTAAGGATAAAAATAGAACTTCAAGAGTAACTTTATTCACTCATATTTTTATAAGATAGATATATCAAATACTCTTCAGTAAAGATTTGTGTGTAATTATCAAACTTTTCTTTAAAACAATATTATATTCCTAGGTGAGAATTGTGAAAAAAATCACATATGAGTATATATTATGGGGGAAAGTGGCAAGATGAATGTCATAATTCAAAGTAGATGTACTTTAGTACTATTCCAGTAAAGGTCACAAAAACTGTTTCTTCTCTTTCTGATTTAGGCTAGTTTTCACTGATAAAAGCACAGAAGGCTTATAACACTGTACTGGAAGACAAAACCAAGTTGCCCCTACTAAGAGTATTTTTTAAAAAGCAGGGCCTCCCGGGTGGTGCCTGTGGCTCAAAGGAGTAGGGCGCTGGCCCCATACGCTGGAGGTGGTGGGTTCAAACTCGGCCCCGGCCAAAAACTGCAAAAAGAAAAAGTAGGGCCTCCTTTCCCCATCCCCCTAGAATACCGAGTTTCAGAATGAAGTCACTGACCTAGAAAAAATAAACAAATAGTTTTCTGACCCACAAGCAGGTCAGAGATGCAACTTAAAGTACAGAAGATTTAGTTTAAAGCAAAGAAACAAAATAATAATCTAAGGTTTCAAGGTCAAATGGAAGGAAAAGATATATATAAATGTTGACAGGTGATGACCTACAAAAGGTAAAGGCCCAGCATTGATCAGATTATCTAGGGGGAAGGTTATAGCAGTCTTGCTTTCTCTGGAAACTTTTTTTTTTT
>CAUYTI010043953.1:0-15624 GCA_963575145.1 Galago senegalensis | reverse complement strand
TCCCCCTGGGTAGAGTGCCATGGCATCACGCTCACAGCAACCTCCAACTCCTGGGCTCAAGTGAGTCTCCTGCCTCAGCCTCCCAAGTAGCTGGGACTACAGGCGCCCGCCACAATGCCTGGCCATTTTTTGGTTGCAGCCCTCATTGTTGTTTGGCGGGCCTGGGCTGGGGATTCGAACCCGCCACCTTAGGTGTATGTGGCTGGTGCCTTAGCCGCTTGAGCCACAGGCGCCGAGCCTCTTCTTCCATTCTTGAGATGCTTTACTAAGTAGGATATATTCCAGCTCTACCCATGTAAACGTAAAAGAGGTAAAGTCTCCATCTTTTTTAAGGCTGCACAATATTCCATGGTATACATGTACCACAACTTATTCATCCATTCATGGGTGGATGTGCACTTGGGCTTCTTCTATGACTTGGCTATTGTGAATTGAGCTACAATGAACAATCTGGTGCAAATATCTTTGTTATAAAGTGATTTTTGGTCTTTTGGATATATACCTAGTAGAGGAACTGCAGGATCAAATGGCAGGTCTACTTTTAGATCCCTGAGTATTCTCCATACTTCTTTCCAAAAGGGACGTAGTAGCTTGCACTCCCACCAGCAGTGCAGAAGTGTTCCCTTTTTTCCACATCCATGCCAACATCTGTAGTTTTGGAATTTTGTTATGTGAGCCACTCTTACAGGAGTTAGATGATATCTCAAAATGGTTTTGATTTGCATTTCTCCAATGATTAAAGATGATGAACATTTTTTCATGTCTTTGTAGGCCATGTGCCTATCATCTTCAGAGAAGCTTCTGTTCAAGTCCCTTGCCCACAGTGAAATGAGATTACTTGTTCTTTTCTTATTAATTAAAGTTTGAGTTCTCTGTGGATTCTGGTTATCAAACCTTTGTCAGAAGCATAATCTGCAAATATCCTCTCCAATTCTGAGGGCTGTCTGCTTGCTTTACTTACTGTGTTCCTGGCTGTGCAGAAGCTTTTTAGTTTGATCAGATCCCAGTAATGTATTTTTGGTGTTGCTTCAATTGCCCCAGGGGTCCTCCTCACAAAGTATTCTTCCAGGCCAATTTCTTCAAGTGTTTGTCCTGCACTCTCTCCAAGAATGTTTATAGTTTCTTGTCTTAAGTTTAAATCTTTTATCCAGTGAGAGTCAGTTTTTGTTAATGGTGAAAGGTGTGGGTCCAGTTTCGGTCTTCTACAAGTCACCAATTCTCCCAGCACCATTTGTTAAATAGAGAATCTTTCCCCAATTTATATTTTTGATAGGCTTATCAAAGATCAAGTGACAATAAGTGTCTGGGTTCATCTCTTGGTTCTCAGTTCTGTTCCATACATCTGCATCTCTATTTTTGTGCCAGTACCATGCTGTTTTGATCACTATAGATTTATAGTATAGTTTGAAGTGTGATAGTGTGATTCCTCCTGATTTGTTTTTATTTCTTTCTTGGCTATTCGAGGTTGTTTCTGGATACATATAAAATGAAGTACTATTTTTTCCAGATCTTTAAAGTATGATGGTGGTGTTTTGATAGGGATTGCATTAAATTTATAAATTGCTTTGGGTTATATGGACATTTTAACAATGTTGATTCTTCCTAGCCATGAGCATGGTATGTTTTTCCATTTGTTAACATCTTCAGCTATTTATTTTCTCAGAGTTTCATAATTCTCTTTATAGAGATCTTTCACATCCTTTGTTAGGTAAATTCCCAGATATTTCATCTTCTTTGGCACAACATTAAAGGGAATAGAGTCCTTAACTGTTTCTTTGGCTTGACTATTATTGTTCTATATAAAAACTACTGATTTGTGAGTATTGATTTTGTATCCTGAGACACTACTCTATTCCTTGATCACTTCTAAGAGTCTTGTGGTTGATATCCTGGGGTTTATCCAGGTATAAAGTCATATCATCTGTGCAGAGTGAAAGTTTGATCTCCTCTGACCCTATTTTTATACCCTTGATCACTTTCTCTTGCCTGATTGTGATGGCTAAGACTTCCATTACAATGTTATAAAGCAGTGGAGACAATGGACAACCTTTCCTGGTTCCTGATCTGAGTGGAAATGATTTCAATTTTACTCCATTCAATATGATATTGGCTGTGGGTTTGCTGTAGATGGCCTCAATCAGTTTAAGAAAAGTCCCTTCTATACCTATTTTCTTAAGTGTTCTGATCATGAAAGGATGCTGGATATTGTCAAAAGCTTTTTCTGCATCTATTAAAAGAATCATATGGTCTTTGTTTTTTATTTTGTTTATGTGATGTATTATATTTATAGATTTACGTATATTGAACCAACCCTGAGTCCCTGGGATAAAATCCTCTTGGTCATGGTGTATAATTCATTTGATGTGTTGCTGGATTCTGTTTGCTAGGATTTTATTGAATATTTTTACGTCTATGTTCGTTAAAGATAATGGTCTATAGTTTTCTTTTCTTCTTGGGTCTTTTCCTGGTTTGGGGATCAGGGTGATATTTGCCTCATAGAATGTGTTGGGAAGTATTCCTTTTTGTTTGATGTTTTGGAAAAGGTTAAGTAATATAGGTATGAGTTCCTCTTCAAAGGTTTGGTAGAATTCTTATATGAGGCCATCTGGTCCTGGACTCTTATTTTTTTTGGCGATTTCATATAGTTGATTCTATTTCAGTACTTGATATAAGTCTGTTCAAGATTTCCAGTTCTTTCTGATTAAGTCTAGGAAGTTGGCATGCTTCCAAGTGTTGGTCAATTTCTTTCAGATTTTCATATTTCTGAGAATAAAGTTTTTTTGTAGTATTCATTAAGGATTTTTTGAATTCTGAAGTGTCTGTTGTTATTTCACCTTTGTCATTTCTGATTGATGATACTATGGATTTTAATTTTCTGTTTTTGGTTAAGTTGGCCAAAGGTTTTTCAATTTTGTTGAATTTTTCAAAAAACCAACTTTTTGATTTGTTGATCTTTTGAGTAATTCTTTTGTTTTCAATTTCATTTAATTCTGCTCTAATTTTAGTTATTTCTTTTCTGCTGCTGGGTTTGGGGTTGGAATGTTCTTCCTTTTCTAGTTGCTTAAGATATCTTGTTAAGTTATTGACTTCCTCTCTTTATGTTCTCTCGAGGAAGGCTTGCAATGCTATAAATTTCCTTCTTAGGGCTGCCTTTTCAATATCCATTCTGATAATTCATGTCTTCATTATTATTTTGTTCCAAAAATTTGGCATTTCTTAATCTCATCTATGACCCAGCCATCATTCAGCATAAGGTTATTTAGTTTCCATGTCTTTGTATGGATATGCAGATAGCTGTTATTGGTGAGTTCAACTTTTACTGTGTGATGATCCACACAGTAAATACAAGAAATAACTTTCTTGTATTTACAAGAAAATTAAGAAAATACAAGGAATAATTTCTATACTTGTAAATTTGTGGATGTTAGACTTGTGACCAAAGATGTGATCAATTTTGGAGGATGTTCCATGGGCTGATGAGAAAAACATGTATTCAGTTTTGTTAGTATGAAATGTTCTGTAGATGTCTGTTAAATTCAATTGTTGTATGGTGAAATTTAAGTCCAAAATTTCTTTGCTTAGTTTCTTATTTGAGAATCTATCCAACACTGCCAAGTGAGTGTTAAAATCTCCAACTATTATGGTGCTAGAAGAAATTAAATTGTTCATGTCTGTTAGGGTCTTCCTTATAAATTGAGGAGCATTCTGGTTGGGCACATAAATGTTAATAATTGACATCTCATCATGTTGAATGTTTCCCTTAACAAATATGAAGTGACCATCCTTGTTTTTCCTTACTTTTGTTGGTTTAAAGCCTAGTGTATCTGTAAATAAAGTTACCACTCCTGCTTTTTTCTGAATTCTGTTTGCCTGGATTGCAGATGCCCATCCTTTCACCCTAAGTCTATATTTATCCTTTAAGGTAAGATGAGATTTTTGTATGCAGCAGATATCTGGCCTGAGTTTTGTATCCAGTCAGCCAACCTGTGCCTCTTGAGAGGACAGTTTAAGCTGTTCACATTAATTGAGAGTATTGATAAACCTGGTAGTATTTTGGGTGTCAAGTTTTTCAAAAGTCCAGTGGACATTTTGAATCTTTTCACCACTGTGGAAATTGGGTTTTGGTCAAGAATTTCAGAGTGAGTTTACTTTGGTGGTGAGCATTGTGCTGGTCATTGTGGAGGATGGGTCTGAGGATATCCTGAAGCGCTGGTTTGCTTATGGCAAATTTCTTCAACGTGTGTATGTCATTAGAGTATTTATCTTCTCTGTCATAAATGAAGCTCAATTTAGCTGGATACAGGATCCTGGGCTGAAAGTTGTTTTGTTGTAGGAGATTGAAGGTTGATGACCATCCTCTTCTGGCTTGAAAAGTTTCAGCAGAAAGATCTGCATTCTAATATTCTTCCCCTTGTAGGTTATGATTTTCTTATGTCTGGCTGCTTGCAGGATCTTCTCCTTCATATTAACTTTGGCAAAGTTAATTACAATGTATCTAGAAGATACTTTATTTGGGTTGAGTTGTTCTGGGGTTTTGAAACTGTCTGTTGTCTGGATTTCAGAATCTCTTGCCATACTTGGGAAGTTCTCCTCAATTATCTCTTGGAGTAGAATATTTGTGCCTCTCGGACTGTCCTCTTCTCCTTTAGGGATTTCTATGAGGTGAATGTTTGCTCTTTTGGAGTTGTCCCACAATTCTCTCAGGGAATGATCCATTTTTGCTCTCCACTTCTTTTCCTCTTTGAGTGTTTGGGAACATTCAAAAGCTTTGTCTTTAATATCAGAGATCCTTTCTACTACCTGCTCCATTCTTTTACTGAGGGATTCTGCTGTATTTCTCAGATCTTTGAGGGCTGCAAGTTTTGCTTCAGTGTGTCAAAATCTTTGGTGATTTTTGTCTTTGAATACTTGAGACAACTTTGAATTTCTCCTTGAATTTCTAATTCCATCTTTACCTCCATTCTGTTAATCTTATTTGTAATCCAAATTCTGAATTCAATTTCTGATATCTCAACCATTTGTTTCTGAATGGGATCTTCTGTTGTGTCTCCTTTGTCATTCTAGGGGAGTTGATCTACTCTGATTATTCATGTTGCCAGAGTTTTTCTGCTGATTCCACCTCATGATTATTTTTCACCATTTGGCTAGAGAAGCTGACAAGGTGAAATTGAATTGAGGGCTCCTGGAGTTGTAATTAACCAGCCCTTTACCAAAGAACTGGGACTGGTGGTTTCAGTTTTTTCTTTAGAGCTTTAGAAAGGTCCCATTCAGAACTACTGCCTGAAACTCTGGGTGCCTGCTGGGTGTGGTGGGGCTACATGGCACTAGTATTCAGCTAGTCTCTGTCCAATCCTAATGAATCAGTGGCTTTTGGCTGAAATCTCAGATATGGAGATATATAAGCAACTAAGACACCCTGCCTCCCCACAGGTGACAACTGGAAGGGGAGAATCCCACACTCCCACAACAACTCAACCAGGGTACAACCTTAATGGGTTCCCGGGTGATCGGCCCAGGTCAAGACTTCCAAACAACTGTCCTGGTTGACACAAACACCAATCAAGTGGGAGAGTTCAAAAGGTCTTCTAGGCAGTGGGGGTCCACTGGCAGCTCAATTTGACCCCAGGGGGAGGGCCTGTGGACTTGTCACCACTGTCAGGGACAGTGCTGGGTGCAGTTTGCAGGAGCCAGTAGGTAGCTAGAGGGCATTGCCACAGGATACAAGGGTCACAGGAGCTGTGTGAGGAACTAGAGGGCAGAGCTGCTGATGCCTGGTCGTATGCTGCAGGAGCTGGGCAGGAAGCCGGAGGGCAGAGTTCCTGGCCTCAGGGGCCTCAGGGGTCACAGGAGTCACTGGAGTGGTCCATGGGTCACAGGAGACAGATGGGGAGTCAGAGGACTGAGTTGCCTGCCATGGTCCACAGGTTGCAAAAGCTGAGCAGGAGTCACCAGCCATGGGCTGCAGGTCACAGAAGCCAGGCAGGAGTTGCTGGCCATGGGCTGCATGGGTCACAGGAGCCAAGTGGGAGTTGCCGGCCGCAGGAACCCAGCCACCCACCATGGGCTGCCAAGCTGGGGAGCTGTTGGGCCACGGCACCTGGTGGTCAGTAGTGTAGGACCTGAGCTATGCTCTTTCCAACACAGGGCAAGTTTCTCTCCCCTTGTGACTCCTTGCCTCTATTAAAATTATAGTTTTAGTACAACTGTCCCATAGCTCATGAGGTGCCCTGCCCTAGCAAAAATCTGCCAAATGGTCAGGGGTAGTCTTCCAGACTGCCAGCATAGGGGGGAGTGGTGGATTGGGAGTTCAGAAAGGTAGGGAGAATATTAGATCAACCTTTGCCCCAGGCAAGAGACTGCATGGGCTTGCAGTGGTATCTCTCTGTGGAGAGTCCTGGCCCTCAGTCATTTTCTCCCCTTTGGTGAAACAAAAGGTCCTCTGTTCTCTACTCTCCTCAAGCTGCTCTCCTTGCTGGGGGAGGGGAAGGATTCTTTGTCCTCTTTGGGATGGGTTTTTGTACCTGAAATTTGTTTCCTTGGAGTCCCAGCTTGTTGCAGCAGGGGTGATGTGAACCTATCTATCCTCTCTTTCAGCTCAACTCCTGATCTGCTTTATTGGGTTATTTCTGGCCATTATTTCTCCCTCTGGATGGGAGCCTCTGCCAAAAGATAGCTTCAGTCAGCCATCTTGCCTCCCTCTTTTCTATTTTGTTTATCTTTAATCTTTATTATTTTCTCTCTTTTGTTAGCTTTGGGTTTAGTTTGCTTTTTTTCTTCTAATTCCTTAAGGTGTAAAGCTAGGTTATTGATTTGAGATCTTTCTTATTTTTTAGCATTGGAATTTACAGCTATAAATTTTCCTTTAAGCATTGCTTTTGCATATCCTGTATGTTTTAGTTATGTCGGGTTTCGTTTTTATTTATCTCAAGATACTTTCTTATTTATCTTGTGATTTCTCCTCTAACCCAGAAGTTATTTAAGAGTGTATTATTTCACTTCCATGTATGTGTGGATTTTAAAGTTTTTCTTCTATTGTTGATTTCTAGTTTTATTTCACTGTGGTTGGAGAAGACACTTTGTATGATTTCGATTTTTAAAGATTTATTGATACTTGTTTTGTGACCTAACATATGGTCTATCTTGAAAAATGATCCATTGTATATGAGAAGAATATATATGCTACTGTTGTTTGGTAGACAACAGTGTATATCTTTTTGAGTTATCAAACTTGAAGTCATTGAGCTCCTTAAATGTGTAGATTTATGTCTTTCACAAGTTTGGGAAGTATTTGGTTAATATGTCTGTTAGGTCTAGTTGGTTTATAGTGTTGTGCAAGTCATTTATTTCATTATTGATCTTCTGGCTGATTGTTTCATACATTTTTGAAAGTGAAGTATTGAAGTTTCCAGCTATTTATTATTTTAGAATTGTCTATTTCTGTCTTTAATTTTGTCAGTCTTTCCTTCATATTATATATATATTTTTTTCTCTTAACAATTTTTTTATTAGATCATAACTGTGTACATTAATGTATTTATGGGGTACAATGTGCTAATTTTATACACAATCTGGAATGTTTACATCAAACTGGTTAACATACCAGTACTTAATTATTGTGTTAAGACATTTATAATCTACTTTTAATAGATTTGATGTGTACCCTTGCAATATGCACCACAGGTGAGGTTCCCCTGATTACCCTCCCTCCACCTGGCCTCTTGTTCCCCTCCCCTTCTTCTTCCCACCTTCATCCTGGGCTATAGTTGTGTTTTTTGTATGAAAGTGTGGGTGATTATATATTGGTTTCATAATAGTACTCAGTACATTGGATACCTTTTCTTCCATTTTTGAGATACTTTACTAAGAAGAATATGTTAGCTGTTGTTAGGTGCAAAATGTTTATAATTGTTATGTTTTTGATGGATAGACCCTTCATCAATATAATACCCTTCTTTGCTGTATAATTTTATGACTTAAAGTCTATTTTGCCTGATATTAGCACAGCCATTCTAGATCTCTTCTGATTACTATTTTTTACATGAAATTTTTCCCATTTTTAAAGACATATTTATATTTTGGGGTCTAAATTTGGTCTTTTGTATACAGTGAATAGTTGGTTCATGTCTTTTTTTCTTATTCTGTAAATATCTGCCTTTTAATTGGAACATTTAGTTCATCTACATTTAAATGAATTACTGATAAGGAAGGACTGAATTCTGCCATTTGCTGTTTTATGCATGTCAATACTTTATTATTTCTTAATTTCTCAAATATTGCCTTTTTTGTCTTTAATTGATTTTTTCTAGTGTTCTATTTTGATTCATTTCTCATTCCATTTACTATATATTTTAAAATTATTTTCTCAGTGGTTTCCCTGAAGATTACAGCTATTACCTTAAACATATAACAATCTGGTTTAAATTAATACCAACTTAGTTTCAATAGTTTACAAAAGCTCTGTTCCTATACAGTTCTGTCTTCCTTACCTTTTATAATGTTATTGTAACAAATTACATCTTTAAATATGTGTGCCTATTAACATAGATTTATTATTTATGCATTTATCTATTAAATAATATAGAAAAAAAGACAGGAGTTACAAACCAAGAATATGAAGTTACCTTTATTCATATTCTTTGTTTCTTCATATAGCTTTGAGTTATTATCTGGTGTCCTTTTATTTCAACCTGAAGAACTTTCTTTAATAAATCTTGCATGGTAGGCCAATTAGAAAACAACCTAATTCAGTTTTTGTTTATCTGGAAATATTTTTTTTCTTATATTTTTTTAAAGATAGTTTTGATGATATAAAATTCTTGGTTGACAGTATTTTTCTTTTTTTCTAGCACTTTAAATCTGTCATCTGAATGCTTTCTGGCTTCAGTAGTTTCTGATGATAAATCAGCTATTAATATCATGGAGAATCTTTTGTATATTGCAAGTCACTTTTCTATGCTGCTTTCAAGATTTTGTCTTTGTCTTAGTCTTTTGACAATTTGATTATAATGTGCATCAGTGTATATCTTTTTGAGTTATCAAACTTGAAGTCATTGAGATCAAGTGATGTGTAGATTCATGTCTTCCACAAGTTTGGGAAGTATTTGGTTATTATTTATTCAGATATTTTTTCTGTCCTGTCTTTCTCTCTTGTCTTTCTGGGACTCCCCATTTTTGTATTTTTTGCACACTGATGGTATAACATAGGTCTCTTAGGCTCTGTGTATTTAAACAATTTTTTTTCTTCTTTCACTTGTCTGATTAGATAATTGTTGATAATTCAAGTTGCTGATTGTTTGTTCTGCCAGCTCTCAAATCTGCTATTGAATCCATTTATTGAATTTTTCATTTTAGTATTGTACTATTTAGCTCTGAATTCTTTTTTGTTTCTTTTTATAATTCCTTTTTCTTTTTGATATTCTCTATTTAGTGATTTGTTACTCTATTTTACTTTACTTACTTTTCTTTAGCTATCTGAACATATTTAAGATAATTGATTTAAAGTCATTATCTAACAAGCCTAATATTTGGGCTTCCTTGGGGATAGTTTCTTATATTCCCCCCCCCCCCGTGAATAGACTATATTTTCTTATTTCTTTGCCTGCCTCTTTTTTTTTTTTTTGCTTGGAAACTGACCGTTTTGAATATTATAATATGGAAACTCTGGAAATTAGATTCTGCCTACTTCCCAGGATTTGTTGCTGCTTGTCGTGGGTTGTTGTTGCTCATTTTATAATGACCTTTCTAAACTATTTTTATAAAGTCTGTTTTCTTTGTTGTGTTTGGCTATTGAAGTCTCTGTTCTGCTAGCTGGGTGTTTAGCTAGTGATTTGACAGAGATTTTTAAAAATTCCTATGGCCAGTAGAAAAAATATACTTCCCCAGTCTTTATAGATTGGTTCTGTATTGGGACACTCCTTCAGTGCTTAGCTAGGCTGTTTACAACACTGTCTTAGCCTTCCCTTCCTACTTGCACAGAACCTATTGGTGAGTCAGAGGTGAAAGGTTTGGGTCTTCTTAGATCTTTTATTTTCTAAGAATGCATTTGACCCTAAGCATGTGTGGCCTTCTAGGTTCCATGGGAGCTTTCCTAAGGCATTATTCCCCCAAGTATCTCCTTCCCCAGATTCTTCTTTCCCAAGATTGTAGATCTCTTTATTGCATGACATGCCTTAATTGTCCTCATACACCAGGTGGCTGTAGTGAATACATTTTTCTTTAAATGCTTTTGACAAGCACCATTTGGGAAACCACTTCATCCCTGGGGAAGCTTTGAGGTAGTTGAAACAAAGGCAAGCCACCAGATAGGTCAAAACATGCAATCACAGTTCTTTGGAAATAAGGTTTGTATTTCTCTCTGTGTTAGCAGCAAATTGCACTAAGAATGTGGTCTTCCATGTTCATAGCCACTGCTGAGTTGGGGAATAAGATAGGGTAAGTAGATAAATTAAAACACCACAGCACACTTATTGAAATTCAGCAGCTTCTTCACTAATATTCCTTGGTTGTTATTAAGTTGCTAAATTCTAGAGTTACAAAAAAGTTGATTCTGACAGATTTACCAGCTTGTTTGTTGCTTTGAGGGTGGTACAGAAATTTTGGAATTTTCTACTTTGTCATTTTGGTGATGTCCTCTCCCTTACCATATGCATCTTAACTTATCAGAATCTACTGTATACTTATATTAACTTTGTTTCAGTGAGATATAGAAATATTATTCCTATTTAGCTCTATTTCTCCACCCTCCTTCGTATTATTGCTATGCATTTTGCATTAGTTTTTTATTGTGCTAAACAAATTACCACAAATTTTGTGGCTTAAATAATACAATTTTATTATTTTACAGTTTTGGAAAGGTTGGAAATGTGCAGTGAGTTTCACTGAGCTAAACACAAGGTATTGGCAGTGCTTTGTTCCTTCTGGAGGCTCTAGGGGAGGATCTGTTTACTTGCCCTTTCCAGTTTCTGGAGGCCACCTGCATTCCTTGGCTCATGACTCCTGTTCTTCATCTTTCATGCCAGCTATTTCAGGCCAAGTCCTTCCCATGAGGCCATCCCTTCAGTTTTCTTTCTTCTGCCTCCCTCTTCCACCTGTGGGGACCCTTGTGATTACATTAGGCCTACCTGGCTAATACAGGATAATTTGACCATCTTTGAATCATCTGATTTATAACTTTAATTTCCCTATACATGTAACCTTACATATTCATGGATTCTGGGGATTGAGATGTGGATATCTTTGGAGGGCTACAATTCTGTCTATTGCATATGTTGTGGATCCATCAATATACTGTTATAATTATTACTTCACATAATTTCATGTTTAAAGAAGCTGAGAACAGAAAGGAGAGAAGAGCAAGTACATATTTAAAGTTTCTTATATTGATCTTCTTATTTACCATTTCTGGTTCTCTTTTTTCATTCTTGTGGATTCAAGATTCCATCTGATGTCGTTTTCTTACTATAATACAGTTTTATTCATATCTACTTCCTTTATGATGGTAGTCAAATATATTGCCTTTTTATGTTATATAGGTCCAAATATATATGTATTTCTATACCATTGTTTTTTGCCTCAGTTAAGGGAATAAGGAAGAAAAAATATGTATTTATATTGTTTTTCATAATTGAACAATTACCTTTTTTGGTGTTCTTTGTTTTTTGTGTATAAATTTAAGTTATTTAAGTTACTATCTGGGGTCATTGCTTTCAGCCTAAAAAACTTCCTTTACTATGTCTCATACAATGGGTCTGCTAACAACAAATTCTCTTGGTTTTGTTTATCTGAGACTATCTATATTGTACCTTAATTTTGAAAAATAGTTTTCCTGTATATAAGGTTCTTGGTTGACAGCTTTTTTTTACTTTGATTATGCCATTCTGCTGCCTTCTGGCAGAAGAAAGAATCTTGAAAATAGATCAATAAATATTATGTAATTTGAATGATGGGGAAAAGAATGAGGAAAAATGAACATAGCCTAAGTAAAATGTGGGGCAAAATAAGGGCATAAACATATACATAATGGAGGTAACATATTTAGTTCTCTTTTTAAATAATGGAATAAAGTTCCATTATTTCTTAAGAGAAGTTAGCTAGCCATCCTACTGGGGTTTCTGTATGTGTGGGAAGTCATTTTTTCTCTTACTGTTTTCAAGATTTTCTCTTGTCTTTGTCTTTCAGCATTTTTACTATGATGTCCCTGGGTGTGGATCTCTTGGCATTTGTTTTACTTGAAGTTTGTTGAGTTTCTTGGAAACATAGACTAATGTTTTTAATCAAATTTATGGAGTTTGTGGTCCCTTTTTTTTGCTCCTTTCTGTTACTCTCCTCCTTCTGGTACTTCCATTATGTATATGTTTATGCCCTTATTGTGCCCCACATTTTTCTTAGCTCTGTTCATTTTTCTTCTTTCTCCCTGGCCTTCAAATTACATCACATTTACTGATCCAGTTTCAAGATTCTTTCTTTTGCCAGTTGAAAAATACTGATGTGCCTGTCACTTAGTGTACTTTTCAAATCCAGAATTTCCATTTGGTTCTTTTTATAATTTCTTTCTCTTTCTTGATATTCTTTATTTGATGAGACAGTGTCGTCATCTCTCCTTTGCTTATTTAAACATGGTTTTTTTGTTTCTTTGAATATATTTACAATAGCTGTTTTGAAATCTTTGTCAACCTGATGTCCCTGGGCTCTCTCGAAGGCAACTTCTGTTGTATCCTTTTTTCTCTATGAATGGGTCACACTTTCCTTTTTCTTTGCATGTCTCATTTTTTTTGTTGTTATTTAAAATTGGACATTTTAGGTAATCTAAGATAACAAATCTAGGCATTGATTCTCCTCCTCTACTCTGGGGCTTTTGTTGTTGTCTTTTGCTTATTACTTATTTCTTAAGCTGTGGTTTAAGCAGGCCTCGCATTGTCTCTTTCCCTGATCTCTCAGTTTTCTGCTTCATTTGGTGTCAAACCCAGCTGTTAAGTTTCAGTAATTAATGGCTGGTTGCTCTATTATTTTTTTTCATTTTCTTAGTTATTATTTTAAAACATTCACATTCTACTCTTAGAAAGATTCACTTGTACCCTTGTAAGATAAACCTCAGAAGTGATACCTCCAATCCCCCTCCCTCCACCCATCTTCCTCTCCTCTCTCCCTCCCCCCTCCTCATATTCTTAGGCTGTTATAGCTTTCATATAAAAGAAATAAATTAGTTTCATAATAGGGGTGTGTACATTGGATACTTTTTCTACCATTCTTGTGATACTTTGCTCAGAAGAACATTTTCCAGCTCCATCCATGTGAACATGAAGGATGTAAAGTCTCCATCTTTCTTTACAGCTACATAGTATTCCATGGTGTACATATACCACAGTTTGTTGATCCATTTGTGGATCGATGGGCACTTGGGCTTCTTCCAGACCTGGCAATTATGAATTGAGCTGCAATAAACATTCTGATACAAATATCTTTGTTGTAATGTGATTTTTGGTCATCTGGGAATATACCTAATAAAGGAATTGCAGGATCAAACGGCAGGTCTATTTTTAGTTCTCTAAATGTTCTCCAGAAGTCTTTCCAAAAGGAACGTATTAGTTTATATTCCCACCAGCAGTGTAGGAGTGATCCCTTTTCACCACATCAACACCAGCATCTCTGGTTTTGGGATTTTGTGATATAGGCTAATCTCACTGGAGTTAGATGATATCTCAAAGTAGTTTTGATTTGCATTTCTCTGATGATTAAGGATGGTGAGCATTTTTTCATATATCTATAGGCCGTGCGTGGATCTTCTTTAGAGAAATTTCTCTTCAAATCCCTTGCCCACCCTGAGATGGGATCACTCATTTTCTTCTTGCTAATACATTTAAGTTCTCTATGGATTCTGGTTATTAAACCATTGTCGGAGACATAACCTGCGAAAATCTTCTCCCATTCTGATGGCTATCTGCTTGCCTTACTTACTGTGTTCTTGGCTGTTCAGAAGCTCTTTAGTTTGATCAGGTCCCAGTAGTATATTTTTGATGTTGCTTCAATTGCCTGGAGTGTCCTCCTCATAAAATGTTCACCCAGGCTGATTTCTTCAAGTGTTTTCCCTACACTTTCTTCTAGTATTTTCATGGTTTCATGTCTTAAGTTTAAATCTTTAATCCAGTGAGTGTCTAACTTAGTTAATGGTGAAAGGTGTGGGTCCAGTTTCAGTCTTCTACAGGTTGCCAGCCAGTTCACCCAGCACCATTTGTTAAATAGGGAATCTTTTCCCCACTCAGTGTTTTTACTTGGTTTGTCAAAGATCAGGTAATGGTAAGTAGCTGGATTCATCTGTTGGTTCTCTATTCTGTTCCATATATCTACCTCTCTATTTTTGTGCCACTATGGATTTGTAGTATAGTCTGAGGTCTGGTAGCATGATTCCTCCTGCTTTGTTTTTATTCCTGAGTAATGTTTAGGCTATTTGAGGTTTTTTCTGATTCCATATAAACTGAACGATTATTTTTTCAAGATCTTTAAAATATGACAGTGGAGCTTTAATGGGGATTGCATTAAAATTATATATTGCTTTGGGTAGTATGGACATTTTAACAATGTTGATTCTTCCCAGCCATGAGCATGGTATATTTTTCCACTTGTTTATTTTTCCACTTGTTAACATTTTCAGCTATTTCTTTCCTTAGAGTTTCATAGTTCTCTTTATACAAATCTTTCACATCCTTTCTTAGGTAAACTCCCAAATATTTCATCTTCTTTGGCACTACTGTGAATGGGTTAGAGTCCTTGACTGCTTTTTCAGCTTGGCTGCTGTTGGTATATATAAAGGCTACAGATTTATGAGTGTTGATTTTGTAGCCTGAGACGCTGCTGTATTTCTTGATCACTTCTAGGAGTTTTGTAGTTGAATCCCTGGTGTTTTCCAGATATACAATCATATCATCTGCGAAAAGTGAAAATTTAATCTCTTCTGCCCCTATATGGATGCCCTTAATCGCCTTTTCTTCCCTAATGCGATGGCTAAAACTTCCATTATGATGTTGAAGAGCAGTGGAGACAGTGGGCACCCTTGCCTGGTTCCTGATCTAAGTGGAAATGATTTCTATTTAACTCCATTCAATACAATATTGGCTGTGGGTTTGCTGTAGATTGCTTCTATGAGTTTAAGAAATGTCCTTTCTATACCAATTTTCTTAAGTGTTCTGATCATAAAGGGATGCTGGATGTTATCAAAAGCTTTTTCTGCATCAATTGAGAGAATCATGTGGTCTTTGTTTTTTAATTTGTTTATGTGATGAATTATAGTTATAGATTTACATATGTTGAACCATCCTTGAGATCCTGGGATGAAACCCACTTGGTCATGGTGTATAATTTGTTTGATGTGATGCTGGATTCTGTTGGTTAGGATCTTGTTGAATATTTTTGCGCCAATATTCATTAGTGATATTGGTCTATAATTTTCTTTTCTTGTTGGGTCTTTTCCTGGTTTGAGGATCAAGGTAATGTTTGCTTCATAGAATGTGTTGGGTAGTATTCTGTCTTTTTCTATATTTTGGAAAAGGTTGAGTAGTATGGGTACTAGTTCCTCTTTAAAGGTTTGGTAGAATTCTGATGTGAAGCCATCTGGTCCTGGGCTTTTCTTTT
>CAUYTI010043948.1:0-10693 GCA_963575145.1 Galago senegalensis | reverse complement strand
TATTTCTGGTTAGGCTGGCCAAAGGTTTATCAATTTTGTTAATCTTTTCAAAAAACCAACTTTTTGTTTCATTATTCTTCAGAATGATTCTTTTGTTTTCAATTTCATTTAATTCTGCCCTAATTTTGGTTATTTATTTTTTTCTGCTGGGTTTGGGGTTGCAATGTTCTTCCTTTTCCAGTTGCTTGAGATGATCCATTAAGTTGTTGGCTTCTTCTCTTTCTGTTTTCTTGGTGAAGGCTTCCAATGCTATAAATTTCCCTCTTAGGTCTGCCTTTGCAGTACCCCATAGGTTTTGATAATTTGTGTCTTCATTATAATTTTGCTCCAAAAATTTGGTGATTTCCTCCTTAATCTTGTCTTTGACCCAGCTATCATTCACCCTAAGATTATTTAGCTTCATACTCAAAAATTATTTGTTGCTGTTGAGTTCAATGTTTATTCCATGGTGGTCCGAGAAGATATAAGGAATAATTTCTACACTTTTAAATTTGCTAAGGTTAGACTTCTGTCCTAGGATATGATCTATTTCAGAGGATGACCCATGGGCTAATGAGAATAATGTATATTCAGTTTTATTAGGGTGAAATGTTCTATAGAGGTCTGTAAAGTTCATTTGTTCTGGGGTCAGATTTAAGTCTAATATTTCTTTATTTAGTTTTTTCTTGGAGGATCTATCCAAAACTGTCAAAGGGTTGTTAAAATCCCCAACTATTATAGTGCAGGAAGATATCAAGTTGTTCATATCCAGTAGGGTCTGCTTTACAAATTGAGGAGCATTCTGGTAGAGTATATACATGTTAATTATTGAAATCTCTTCATGTTGGATGTTTCCCCTAACAAATATGTAGGGACCTTCCTTATCTTTCTTTATCTTTGTTGGTTTAAAGCCAATTGTATCTACTACTAAAATTGCAACCCCTGCTTTTTTCTGGTTTCCATTTGCCTGTATTATACAAGTCCATCCCTTCACCCTGAGTCTATTTTTATCCTTTAAGATAAGGTGAGATTCTTGTATGCAGCAGATATCTGGTCTGAGTTTCTGTATCCAGTCAGCCAGCCTGTGCCTCTTTAGAGGACAATTCAAACCATTTACATTAATTGAGAGAATTGATAAGCCTGGTTGTGTTTTGGGTGCCATAATTTTTGGATATCCAATTGACATTTTTAATCTTTTCACTGCTGTGGAAGTTGGGTTTTGTTCAAAAATTTCTGGGTGAATTTACTTTGGAGGTAGAGCTTTGCACTGCATCGTGGAAGATGGGTCTGAGAATATCCTGGAAAGCTGGTTTAGTTATGGCAAATTTCTTCAACATGTCTATGTCATTAAAGTATTTGAATTCTCCATCACAAATGAAACTTAGTTTAGCTGGATAGAGGATCCTGGGCTGGAAGTTGTTTTGTTTTAGGAGACTGAAGGTCAATGACCATGTTTTTCTGGCTTGAAACATTTCGGCTGAGAGATCTGCAGTCATTCTGATATTTCTCCCTTTGTAGGTGATGTTTTTTTTTTACATCTGGCTGCTTGCAGATTTGCTCCTTTGTCTTAACTTTGGCAAAGTTAATCACAATGTGTCTAGGAGATGCTTTATTTGAATTGAGTCTTTCTGGGGTTCTGAAACTCTCTACTATCTGAAGTTCTGTACCTCTTGCAATGCTTGGGAAATTCTCCTCCAAAATCTCTTGGAGTAGAGCATCTCTACCTTTAGGACCATCCTCTTTTTCTTCAGGAATTCCTACAAGACGAATGTTTGATCTTTTGGAGTGATCCCACAGCTCTCTCAGGGAATGATCAGTTTTTGCTCTCCATTTGTCTACCTCTTTGAGTGTTTAGGAATGTTCAAAAGCTTTGTCTTCAGTTTCAGAGATCCTTTCTTCTGCCTGGTCAACTCTATTACTGAGGGATTCTACTGTATTTTGGAGCTCCTCAGCTAACTTTTTCATTTCCTTGAGTTCTGCTATCTCTTTTCTCATTATGTCCATATCTTTGGTGATTTGGGCCTTGAATTCATTAATTTATTGAGACAACTTTAGAACTACTCTTTGGAATTCAATTTCTATCTTTTCTTCCATTCTATTTATCTTATTTGCCATCCATATTCTGAATTCAATTTCTGACATTGCTGCCATTTGTCTGTGCATGGCATCTTTAGTTGTATCTCCTTTGTTATTTCTTGGGGGGGTGATCTACTCTGGTTATTCATATTCTCACAGTTCTTCTGTTGAGTCCACCATTTCTTGGGGGGGGGGTGATCTACGCTGGTTATTCATATTCTCACAGTTCTTCTGTTGAGTCCACACCATATTTATTTTCCAGTGTTTGGTTATTAGAAGTGGTAGGGTGAGATTGAATTGGGGTTCCCAGGTAGTAGAGATAGCCCCTTACCAAAGCGCTAGGCTTTGTAATTGTGCTTTATCTCCTACAACCTTACAAAGGCCCCTCTCAGAGTTTTAGCTGAAGATTCTAAGGGCCTACTTGGAGATTCTGAGGGCCTACTTAGGTAGCAAGCTAGCTCTGTTTTGATATCAGCCAACCTCTACCCTATCCTAATAAACCACAGCATTAGGTTTAAATCTCAACTATGAAAAGATACAAACAGCTGTGGTGCCCAGCCCCCACCCTTTAGTTCTTTTCCACTACAGAACTTCAAAAGTCAACCTCATAATGTCCCCTAGTGGACAGCCCCAGACATGTATTCCAACCTAATTGTCTCAGACAATGCAAACCCTGCCCTACAGAGAGGGATTCAAGGGTCTCCAATGGCACAATTAGAGCCAGAGATTCACTCTCCCACCCACCAGACTCATTCCACACTGTTGTCTGCTTCTCTGTTCACAGGCCCAGCTGGAGCCAGGGGCCACACCCTACCCACCGGTCTCAGTCCTGATCCAGCTAGTTTCTGCTTGCCAGATCAGTTAGAGTCAGGGGACCACTCCCCCTCCTGCCAGTCTCACACCACTGCCTGGCAAGCCTCTGTTCACAGGCTTTACTAGAGTCAGGGCACTGTACTCTGCCCGCAGGTCTCAATCCTCACCTGGTAAGCCTCTGCTTACCAGCCCCTTGGAGACAGGGGACCACACCCTAGCCCTTAGGTCTTGGTTCACACTCAGTAAGCCACTGCTTGAGGGTTCTGTTGGAATCAGGAGACCACACCCTTGCTCTCAGGTCACAGTCCACGCCTATCAAGCCTCTGCTCGCAAGCCCAGAAAGAGCTGGAAATCAGCCCTGTCTGCTGAACTCAGTCCACACGGGGTAACCACTTTCCCGCTGTGGGTACCATCAGAGCCGGGGGTTCTGCACCCCGTCCACCAGACACAGCCTGAACCAAGGGTCAGTACTACCACTGGCCAGGTATAGTCATAACCAGGAGACTGCCCCTCCTCTCACACATCTAGTGTCTCTGTAACAACCTGGGTGGACTGGAGACCATTTTAGTGGAAAAGAAGAGGAGAGCCAAGAGAATGAAATTGGACCTCATCTTTTCCCATATACAAAAATTAACTCCAAATAGACAAAAGACATAAATATAAGACATAAAATCATAAGATTTCTAAAAGAAAACATGGGGGAAAAGCTCTTTGATGTTGGTTTGGCATTGATGATTGTTGAGTATCACACCCAAAAGTCAGGGTACAAAACCAAAATTAAATAAATGGGATTGAATCAAACTAAAATGCTTCTGCACAGAATAAGAAACAATCTGAAAAAAATGAAAATACAATCTCCAGAGTGGGAAAAGCATTTGCAAACCATAAAAGATACGGGGTTAATAGCTAAGATTTATAAAGAACTCGTACAGCTAAATAGCAAGAACAAATATAACTGGATTAAACATGGGCGAAGGACTTGAAGAAACATTTTTCCAAACAAGACATAAAAATGGTGAACAGGTTCATGAGAAGGTGCTCAACATCACTACCCATCAGGGAAATGCAAATCAGAACTGATATGGGATGCCAGCTCCCACCTGCTAAGATGACTATTATAAGAGAGAACAGGTGTCGGTGAGGGTGTGCAGAGAGAAGAACCTTCTATACTGTCGATGGGAATATAGATTGAAGTAGCCTTTTTGGAAAATAGTATGGTGATTCATAAAGAAATTAAAATAGAACTATCATGTGACCCAGCAACCAGTTTTCTGGCTATATATCCATTTTACTATATATGTACTCCGTGCATACATGTCTTTAATATCATGTTTTATAATTTAAATATGAACAATAAAATATGTGAAAAATACAACATACTGTCTCACACAAAACAATTGCATTTTATTTATAATAACTCATATTTAATTAATAATTTTTACCTAATAACTAGGCTAAATTAAGCCAATGGAAACCCTTAATCTCAGTCCTCATGAAATTTCCTTATATTAAAAAACAGAAATCATTTCTGGAGTCCAAGATGAATTTTTAAAAGGAAATATATTAGGGTGAACTTAGAACATGAGAGAATTACTGGTTCCAGAAAACACTGCAAGGAAGGCTATGGCTAGAGACCAAGAGGTCAAAAGTTAGTATGGAAAGAGAGTTGTGAAGACATGGCAGCAGATGGACTCTCTGCCTGAGATACAGGACCTAGGGTGTTGCCCCAGTAAAGACTTTCCTGGGTTTGCTGCACCTACAGAAGGAAACGTTTTTTGAGTGGTTGGCCCAGGACTTCTGCGAGGCTGGTACATGGATGGAGGTTCTGATTTGCTCCCCAGCATATCCATGTGACTACTGGGTTGGATATGGCTAGATAATACCCCATCCTTCCTATATATTTGAAATGAGAATATGCCATATTGGACAAAGAGTTAATTCACAAAAAACAAACATACACTGAAACACACTCCCTGTGAGTTTCAAAAACATAAAACATCAAGGGCCCGTATGGGCCAACGTGAGAGAAAGTTCTGGAAAAGGATGGGTTTTCCTCTGATGTTCATGTGAGGTATTTTAAAGCCTGATCTTCCACTCTTCTCATTTCTAGTATTCCTATATCTAACTTATCACCAATAGTGTGGCCCTAATTTCAAAATGTTTGAGCATCTGAATACTTTCACCACTCCCAAAGCCGGCGTCTTTGTCCAGGCAGCTGCTGTCGCTCTCTGTCGTTTATAAATACGTTCTAGCTGTCCTCCCACTCTGCTGATTGTGTCTCACGACTGTCCCTTATAAACTAAACAGCCAGAATGATCTTTCAAAAATGTTGCTCAGGCCATGACTCTCCTCTCTTCAGAATCCTTGGAGTGATTTCCATCTTACTCAGAGTCAAAGGACAAGCTCTTTAAAACCCCCGGCCTAGTTGAAGTAGATTCCTCTCCATATCTGACCTTCTCCCCCACTGCTCTTACTAAGTCAATCTACTTTAGCTACAGTTTTTCCCTTTCTGTTTTTTGCTTTTTATATTCCCTCCACCTGAAATACATTCTCCCCCAATATGTGTGCGGCCCAATTATTTCAATTTTCATTTTAAAATCACCTATTTGGCAACTATCCCACTGGCCATTCTTTATAAAGCTTTACAACTTTTCGAAATATTCCTTCCTACTTCCGTTTTATTTTTTTCTCATTAGAACTTGCTATTGTGTAATATATCCTCAATGTACGTATTAACTATATTCATTTTTCTTCTCCTCCATTCTATAACCACAGACTTTTTTTTCTATTTTCTTTTTCCTTTGTTTCCCTCATCTTAAATAATATGTAGGGTGTAATTAGCCCCAATTAAGTGTTTTTTAATAAATGAGTAAGTTGTTTTATAAAGGTAATAGAAAAATAAGATTTATACTTTTTACAAAGATCAGTTTGGAATAATTAATGATGGTGAATATTTAATGATTCTGAAGACAAGTAAGCTGAGTAGATGAACAGCTTTCATTTCTGCATTGGAATTTTTCTTCCCCTTAAAGAACCACAATATTATAATGATAATAATATTTTAAAATATTATTACTTAATAAATAAGTGTTCTAAGCACTTTACATATAGTAAGTCATTTCAAATTTGAACTAATGCTATGAGGTAACTATTCTTTTTTTTTTTTTCTTTTCTTTTTGAGTCAGAGTCTTAAGCTGGTATCCCTGGGTAGAGTGCTGTGGCATTATAGCTCACAGCAACCTCCAACTATTGAGCTCAAGCAATCCTCTTGCCTCAGTTTTTATATTTTTAGTAGAAGTGGGGTCTCACTTATGCTCAGGCTGGTCTCAAACTGGTAAGCTCAAGCTATCCACCTGCCTCGGCCTCTCAGAATCCTGGGATTACAATCGTGAACCACTGCACCCAGCCTTAGGTAACTATTCTATTTCTTATCTATTTTGCAAAAGAGAAAACTGAAGTTATTTCCCAAAGCTAATAAATAACAGAGTCAAAATTCAATCGTAAGTAGTCTGGTTTCAAAGTCTGTGTTGGATGTGCATCACGGTCTTCTATATTTGTTTGTTCATTTATTTTTCATTTATCTATTTATTTTGCCCTTCTACCATCATACATAAATTGATTAAAACTGCTAGTGCCATGCCCTGTGGATGTTCAAAGACTTCCCTAAAGTTTTCTAAAATAATTGACGTTTCTATTTTATACTCATCTTTTTTTCCTCCCCCCTTCTCTCTTTCTCTCCCTCCATATCTATCTATTTCTCCCTCCCCCACCTCTCTCTTTCATGAGTTTATTGATGGGGACAGAAAGATTTAAGCAACTTGATAGAGTGAAAAAGCTAGTAAGTGAGACCTGGGGTTCATACCAGGCACACCAGCTCCAGAGTCACTTGTAACTTCCTCTGAATGACTTTACTATATTGCCTGTGTAGAAGTGAAACTTATTACAAATCCAAGGAAAAGTTGGTGGATACATTAATAGGTCTTTATAGTATGTACATATAGTGAGAGTCTTAACTTGTCTCTACCACTCTGTAATAGATCAGACCAATGAAATCATATATATCTCCAACTTTAAGGCCTACAAAGTAAAACCCAATTTGTAATCATATAATTATAAATATAGTTCGCATCAAGTTTCCAAGTAAGACTGTGGAAATAGTATAGCCATATTCCATAACAGATGTAATAAAATTAAAATTATTCATAAAAGAACATCCTAAAAACACTTCTAACTACACAGAAAGGTAAAAGTTACCCTTCTTGAAATGGCTGGGCAGTTGAAATAAATGTCAATATGGTAGTAGTCATAGTTTTAAAGATAGTAACACAGATGATGCTCTTAGAATATATGAGTTGCAGTTATTCTCATGGATAAACCTGTGTATCCTTAAACATTTTTCATTATTGAGAATAAAATTATGAGCATTAACAAACATTATACTCAGAGGACAGGATATGCATAGGAGAATAGAGATAAAATTAAAAACATTCTCAAACAAAAAAGCATTGAATTTGAAGATTTGGTTTATTTTTCAAATGTCATAATTATGTAAGTCATTAGCTATCTAAGCTATTGTGTTTGTAAGGAGAAAATACAAATGGATAAAATTAAGAAAAAAGACTAATATAGCTATTAAAATTTAAAAAGTAACAGTTTAGAAAAGCATAATTTATTGAAATGCTCACATGCTCGTCACTCTCTCTCTCTCCCTCTCTCCCTCTCTCTTTGCCTCTCTCTCTCTCTCTCCTCTCTTTTATTTACCTTGGTTTGTTCCAGAGAGGAATTATAACAGCTTAAGTTAGATAATAACTTGCATTCTGAAAATGAGGGCTAAGTATTACCAGATCTTTCATATTTTAACAGAAAAGAAAAATCCAGGCATTAATGTAAAATTTCCAAGTTTTAAATATAAGCTCAAAAATTTTAAAACACTATGTAATCCACACACAAACAAAATGTCTGTTGATCAAACTCAACCCACATGCTAAGATTTTGTCTTCTGATAAAAGGCAAGGATTACCAACTATTTTTAGGTTTATAACAGATTTTTTGTAATTATGGGCATTAGTAAAATCCTATTTCTTGGCCTTGGCAAGATGTAAAATACAAATGTTCAATGTTTTATTTAAAGGAATAAAACTGTGCTTTTAAAACAAGCTGAGTTAGATGTAGGCATGATAAGAACGTCTAAAATTTGAAAGACCCAGTAAGTACATACCCATAAATAGAAATGCATCTATTTCTCATGTTGAGCTGAGATGAGACTATATTGATATGCAGTTCAATGCCTTTCTTTGTTTTAAAAATACCCACAGAGAAGTACACAGTAGGTTCCTCATTCATTCAGCAAACATGTCTATGTTGCCTAATCGGTATGCTGAGGGTTGAATGCATGGTGTTATGTAAAAAAGGCATCATTCCATCCCTTCATGGAACATTTGGCCATTTCTAAAGTCTGATGGTGAACAAGAGACCGGGGGGGGGGAGGCGGAGAGTGAGAAAGGTGTCAGGAGAGGAGAGAAATCAGGAGAAAATGCAGAATGCCTACAAAGGCTGAAGTTTGTGTCAAAACTTACAGGATGAAACATTTATAAAACACATTCCTTGATTCAGTACTTGGTAGGCTTATTTTACTGTTAGATGTAAATTAAGTGATATTGGATGGCATCTACCAAAATGGTATTTTTTCTGACAGCTAATGGTTTATGAGTCTTAAACCATTCTGTCTGATTATAGATCCCTATGCTAATTGATCATCACAATCTGGTTTACAGTAGTAAAAATAAAGAAACTAGATTGTCTACATCACTTCTCTCTATTTCAAGTTTCTCTCTTTTTCAAGTTTCTGTACAACTTTATATAACTTGTGGTCAATGATAAATAAAGGATTTGTCTAATTACTTTGTTTTTGCATAACTGCAGGTTGAACTGAGTACTCACTTCACATCCCCTGAGTACCATAAAATGCCATAGAATTAAGAAATATTAGAACTAGAGGGAATTTTTAACATGATTTGCCAACATTCCATAGATGCAAAAGTCCACATCTACATAAGTAAACCGTGTTGTCAAGAGTTCATAGGAACATAGAAGAGTGGCCTATGTAGAAAGCGATCGAGTCTTTTGATATAGGAAATATGGAAATATCTGTTTATGGGATCTCTTTAAAATTTACCTGTATTTTTAAGATGAATTACATGTTGTGCAATCAGTTTAGTTCATAGGCAAAAAGCATCATTTCTAATCTTGATTGTACTAATTTTCTGCAAGTTTCAGTTGGTGCTATTTTTACTGTTGATGCTGTGAGCTCTGCTGTTACAGTTTCATCATTAGTCTGTCTTTCTTGTCAAAGACAGAGGAGTTGAGTCCATTTGTTCTAGGGTCAGGTTAAGTCTAATATTTCTTTGTTCAGTTTCTTCTTGGAGGATCTAGCCAAAACTATCAAAGGGGTGTTAAAATCTCCAACTATTATAGTGCAGGAAGATATCAAGTTCTTCATATCCATACTGGGATCTGATCAAACTAAAAAGCTTTTGCACAACCAAGAGCACAGTAAGTAAAGCAAACAGACAACCTCAGAATGGGAGGAGATTGTTGCGGGTTATGCTTCTGACAAAGGTCTGATAACTAGAATCTACAGAGAACTCAAACTAATCAATTAGAAAAGAATAAATAACCCCACTTCTATGTGGGCAAGAGAGTCAAACAGAAAATTCTCTGATGAAGACAGACACCTGGCCTACAAACACATGAAAAAATGTTCATCATGTTTAATCATCAGAGAAATGCAAATCAAAACCATTTTGAGATATCATCTAACTCCAGTAAGATTAGCCCACATCACAAAATCCCAAAACTAGAGATGTTGGCATGAATGTGAAAAATAGGGAACACTTCTTCACTGCTGGTGGGAATACAAAATAATACGTTGCTTATGGAGAGATGTTTGGAGATCACTTAGGGATCTAAAATTAGACCTGCCATTCAATCCTGCAATTCTTCTGCTAGGTATATATCCAGAAGACCAAAGATCACTTTATAAGAAAGATATTTGTCCCAGAATGCTTATTGCAGCCCAATTCATAATTGTTAAGTCATGGAAGAAACCCAAGTGACCATCAACCCATGAATGGATCGATAAGTTGTGGTATATGTACACCATGGAATATTATGCAGCCTTAAAAAGATGGAGACTTTACCTCTTTCATGATTACATGGATGGAGCTGGAACATATTCTTCTTAGCAAAATATCTCAAGAATGTAAGAAGTATCCAGTGTACTCAGCCCTACTATGAAACCAATTTATAGCTTTCATATGAAAGCTAAAACCCAGCTATAGCCCAAGAAGAAGGGGAAAGAGGAGAGGAAGAGGAAGGGACGGGGAACGATGGGTGGAGGGAGAGTAATTGGTGGGAACACAACTACAGTGCATTTTACAAGGGTACATGTTAAATTTACTAAGTGTAAAGTATAAATATCTCAACACAATAACTAAGAAAATGCAGTGAAGGCTGTTAACCAGTTTGATGAAAATATTTCAAATGGTATATAAAACCAGCACATTGTACCCCATAATTGTATTAATATACACAGCTATGATTTAATTAAAAAAAAGAAATATTCAAATGTGTGCTTCTAGTACTAGATGATGGAGTAGTGATCAGGTGTTAGTAGGAACACATAGGAGAAACAGTGGACCAGCTTTTAAATTAACTTTCTCTGGAGAGCAATAAGAGGTCAGTGGATACAGGATAGGCCTGAGCAGGTTAATATGCCAGGAGATGAAAGTAGAAAAGAAGAAGTGAAAATACTGTAGGCAGAAAA
>CAUYTI010043946.1:0-25327 GCA_963575145.1 Galago senegalensis | reverse complement strand
TACACTGCTGGTGGGAATGCAAATTGATTTGTTCCTTTTGGAAAGACATCTGGAGAACACTGAGAGAACTAAAAATAGACCTGCCATTTGATCCTGCAATTCCTTTATTAGGTATATATCCAGAAGACCAAAAATCGAATTACAACAAAGATATTTGTATCAGAATGTTCATTGAAGCCCAATTCATAATTTCTAGATCATGGAAGAAACCCAAATGCCTGTCGACCCATGATTGGATCAATAAATTGTGGTATATGTACACCATGGAATATTATACAGCCCTAAAGAAAGATGAAGGCTTTACCTCCTTCATGTTTATATGGATGGAATTAGAAAATGTTCTTCTTAGCAAAGTATCTCAAGAATGGAAGAAAAAGTATCCAATGTACACAGCCCTATTTTGAAACTAATTCATAGCTTTCATAAGAACGTCATAACCTAATTATAGTCTTAGAATATGGGAAGAGGGTGAGAGAGGGGAGGTGATGGGAGTGGATAGGGGCAGGGAGGGCGATTGGTGGGGTGACCTCTATGGTTTATATTACAAGGGTACAAGTGAATCTTTCTAAAAGCAGAGTATGAATGTCTTGACTCAATAACTGAGAAAATGACATGAAAGTTATGTTAACCAATTTGATGAAAGTATTTCAAAATGTATATGAAAACAGCACACTGTACCCCATGATTGCATTAATGTATACAGTTATGCTATAAGAAATAAAAAAAAAAAAAGAAAAAAAAGAATGAATTCTTTGGTGTGGTGCCTGTGGCTCAAAGACTAGGGTGCCGGCCCCATATGCTGGAGGTAGCAGGATCAAACCCAGCCCCGGCCAAAAATAAAAAATAAACTGCACTAAATAAATAAATAAAAATGAAACATACATTTAAAAAAAAGTAAAAAGAGGCAGCACCCATAGCTCAGTGGTTATGGCACCAGTCACTTACACCAATGCAGGCAGGTTTGAACCTGGCCCAGGCCTGCTAAACAATGACAACTGCAACAAAAAAATAGCTGGGTGTTGTGGCAGGTGCCTGTAATCGCAGCTACATGGGAGGCTGAGGCAAGAGTATCACCTAAGCCCAAGAATTAGAGGTTGCTGTGAGCTGTGAGCTGTGAAGCCACAGCACTCTACTGAGGGTGACAAAGTGAGACTCTGTCTCAAAAAAAAAAAAGTAAAAGGAAACAGGTGAAGTCAATTTTAATAATAAATATGCTTTAACTCAATCTATCCAATATTGCCATTTTTAACATGTGATAGCTATAAAGAATTATTAATAAGATTGGCTATGTCCTTTTTGTATTCAGTCTTTGTATTTTTTTCTTTTTATCGATTAAGTCTTTGAAATATGGTGTTTTTCACTTTATGGCACATCTCAATTTACAAGTAAGTGCTCACTAGCACTAAATTTTCATCAACTATCCCTGATGTGGGCTCGGTGCCTATAGCTCAACCGGCTAAGGCACCAGCCACATACACCTAAGGTGGCGGGTTTGAATCCCCAGCCCGGACCCGCCAAACAACAATGACGGCTGCAACCAAAAAATAGCCGAGCATTGTGGTGGGCGCCTGTAGTCCCAGCTACTTGGGAGACTGAGGCAGGAGACTCGCTTGAGCCCAGGAGTTGGAGGTTGCTGTGAGCTGTAATGCCATGGCACTCTACCCAGGGGACAGCTTGAGGCTCTGTCTCAAAAAAAAAAAAAAAAAGAAAAGAAAGCAGCTGCAGGTCTACTTTGTTAACTCCTTTGTATAAATATAACTAATAAACTTTAAAAAAAAAAACTATCCCTGATGTGTAATTATATTTCATAAAATTTAGAGATGAAAACAGATTCATAGATCCAAGTTGTTCCAAACATGCTTAAAAGTTGCCTACTTGAATCAAATATCAATTTTAATTTTTTAGTTAAAATTAAGTAAAAGAATCAGTTCCTCCCCATAATCCAAGTTTAGTCATACATACACACTGGACAACTCCAAATTGAGGGACAATGTACAAAACACTTGGCCAGTACTCCTCAAAATCGTCAAGCTCACCAAATGAGAGGATATTTCTAAGTATCTCTAGAACACGATGCCTGCTACAGACCAGACGAGGCCAAGAAGGCATGACAATAAATGTAATGTGGTTTTACCCAAGGAGCCTTGAGCAAGTAGACTCACAGTAGTGGGGTTATAGTTTGGTTTTATACATTATAGGGAGTCAGAAATTACAGGTAAAGTCATAAATCGATATGTGAAAGGTGTCGATTTATCTTTATGGGAAAGGCTAATCAGTAACATTGGTTTGGCCCCCAAAGGTGGGCCATCTCAAAGTGGCACGGGGTTTACAAGTTATATGTGGTTTAAAGATTCTTTAGTTGATAATTCAAAGAGTTAGGCTTTGTCTAATCATCTAGGAATCATCAAAAAGGAATGCTGAGTTAAGATCAGAGTCTATTGGTGTTACCTGTAGCTCAGCAGCTAGGGCTCCAGCCACATACACGGGGCTGGTGGATTGGAACTCAGCCCAGGTCTGCCATGACAACTACAACAAAAAAATAGCCAGGTGTTGTGGCCGGCGCCTATAGTCCCAGCTACTGGGGAAGCTGAGGCAAGAGAATCACTTAAGCCCAAGAGTTTGAGGTTGCTGTGAGCTGTCATGCCAAAGCACTCTACTGAGGGCGACATAGAGTCTCAAAAAAAAGAGTCTGCTGGAAAATGTTCTTAGCAAAGTATCACAGGAATAGAAGAAAAAGTATCCAATGTACACAGCCCTTTTATGAAACTAATTTATAGCTCTCAAATGAATGATACAACTTAATTCTAGCCCAAGAATATGGGGAGGGGGTGGAGAAAGGGAGGGGAAAAGGGCAGCTGGGTGGTGGAAGTGTGACCAGAAAGATCACCTATATATCTGTCAAGGGTACAAGTGAACTTTTCTAGAACTAGAATATAAATGTTTTGACACAATGACTAAGCAAATGACATGAAATCTATGTTAACCAGCTTGATGAAAGTATTTCAAATTGTATATGAAAACACTACACTGTACCCCATGTTTGTATTCATGTACACAGCTATCATTTAATAAAAAATTTTTTTTTTAAAAAAGGAAGAAGTTCAAGCAAAGATTTAACCTACTTTCAATGACCTAGAGCTGAGATACAAAGGACTCAAGGATACAGGAGATTTTTAAATTATTGAGAATTAGTATTACTATTAAAAATAATAGCAGTTAACATGTATGGGTGCTCATTTTATGCCCAGTCCTTGATTTGCATTATTGTATCTTCACAATTACCTTTTGGCTTAAATACTAATCTCTCCCCATTTATAGAGAGTACACTGAGGTTTAGAGGCATTAAACGTTTTCTCCAAGATTGGTATAGCTAGCAATATCTTGCTTGAATTTAAGCTTACATTATTCATCATGGCACTAAATAATCTCTTTAGTAAGTCTGAAACATATCAAGTTTATATAAATTAACTATAGTCTGTTTATAATCCACAGTGTCTATTAAAACAAATAAAAATCCCTTTAACAATAATAGGAGGGCTACTTTAGAACTTACTGGTCACAGTTAATCTCTACGTATTATTTCCCAAGTGACAGACATCTTTGTAAGCAGGTCACATATGTTAGCTCACCTATCCCCATCTTATAGAAGAGAACACAAAGTGCATAGTCCAAGTTCACTCAGCTCTAAGTGGGAAAGCCTGGCTTTGATTTAAGCCTGCATGTAATATTGCTTCTATTAAAAGAATAGGGTCATCAAGGGGATTTTTCTTTAAAAACTCAAAATTGTGCAGATAAAATAATGATCATTTTCATTTCCAGTGATCTTGAGGAATTATTTTTTATATTTTAATACCTTATATTGAATAACTTGATTCTTTGATTTGTTCATTGAGAAAAATGAATAAGTCACCTAATTACAGAAATATCCTCCCTCAGGAAGCCCCAATGTATCCACCTTCTTCCATCAAACATATCCCTCCGATAACTAACCTTCACAATCAGAATATAAAAGACAACGTCAGCATGCATAAAAAAAGAGAAAACACGGGAAGAGCATATATATCTCTTCATAGAGTTCTGGATATTTCCTTCTTTATGCTGCCTATGTTTCTAAAATTCTGTAGTTTTTTCTCTAAATTACTAAACTATTATGCATGTAATATATAAATACAGCCAGGTAAAAACTGATAGGATAGGAACACTGAAAAGAAAGGCAACAGAATGTGGAATGTTTATTCTTGGGTAGTATGGCTAGAAATAAATTTCTCTTTTTAAATTTTTTTCTGATGTGTTCAAATTGCTCATAATTAGAAAACTTATTTTTGTAATGAAAAAATTATTATTTTACTAAAAATAATTATAGCTTTATCACATGAATTTATGCATGGTGGGTAATTCTTATGGAATAGTCCACACACAAGCTGTGGGTACTCAGAAACCACTACAGCTCAACCTTGGACTTTGCTTCCACTTCTCTGCTAACCCAGAATGTGAACATTACGTAAGGCATTAAGCCTCCTATTGTAATAAACCACATTGAAAACTGCTCAAAGGTTTTTAAATCTCAAATATGCCACATTTTAACTGAAGGCTATGTAAGTAATCTTTTTCTCATATAATATTAAGTGTTTTTTATAACACAAATAATTTATCAAAGAAAATACTGAATATTACACATTAACTTACATATTTAAAATAGTTTCTAAATATTAAAACTGCCTATGGTACAGCTATTAGTGTAAAATCTATATTAGTTCTTCTGAATAATTCAGTTAATCCACAGTGAGCTATGAATATAACTATGTTTGAGTTTTTAAGTTTAAAATTATTTAACAAATATTTATTAGTGATCTGTGGGTATCAGGCACAGTGTTAAGGGAAGAGAGACATTTTATTTGCTAAAATTTCTTTAAGAGGAAAAAAATGCCTGTTTATTAATGAAAACGATTGAAAGTATATGATCAATATTCTAAACGCTAATATACTATTAAGGAAATTCCAGAAAAGACATTTAAGTACTTGTGTTGAAGAAAATATCAAATATATCTTTAGTCATGCACTAAGAAACATGGGTTTCTTTTTCCTCTTATCTAATAATCATCACTTATTTGCTCAGAACTAATACCCTAGGGGACATTTTCCCACACTCAGAATTAAGTGATCAATTAGGCATTAAATCAAAGTCTTAAGATAAAGAATTTTCTAAGTTTAGTTTCAAAGAAAGTACAAAGCCCTGTATAATCATCATGTCCTCAAGCAGTTTGTGTTCAGTTTGCCATACATATAATGAATTATCTCCTGCACTTCACAGAGTCCATGCATAAAAGACAATCTACGTAACTTCATTTTAACAAAAACTATGATAAAAAGTAAGGATTGAGATTTTGAGAGTAGAGTATGCCTTGAATCCCAATGATGAGTTGGATATCAGTAGGGAGAGAACAAAGGGGGTGAACAGAAGTAGTGGTCTGGAGGCCAAAGTCAGAATAACATTTATTCATGTGACTGCTCATTCATTCATTCATCCATTTGAAAATAATTCAGGGAGCAGAGATGCAAAGATAAACAAAATAACCAGGCTTTCAGTCACAATGGAATTCATTTTTCTACTTAGTAGATCATAGAATACAGACCCTTGTTCCTTACATCCATTTTTTATGTGTAATACTAGAAGTACCAATTAAAAGTAGAGTGACTATTTATTTTAATATGCTGTTTAAATGCTCAACCTTCAGAAGAGTCCATCCAAGTAAATTTAAATTTTATTTGCTACTAACTAGAATGCAGCCTTTAGAAACAATTATTCTGATGATTGCTTGTATAGTTAAAAAACTTCAAAATATATTAAAAATGTTTTTAACATTCTCTGGAAATAGTGGTTTCCTTAACTGATCTAAATAGTTCTTCTCTCAATTCATTTTCTCTATTATCAGCACAAGGCTTATCTTCCAAACAAGCATATCTGATAATATTTAAGACCATACAAAATCACCTACTACTTTGAAATCCATTTGGTTTCTATCTACATTTTTTTTTGGTAGGTGTGAGAGGTTCTCACTCTGTCTGCCTGGCTGGAGTATAGTGGTCCAATCAACTCCCTGTGACCTAAAACACCAGTGCTCCTGACCCTCACAACTCAGTCTCCTAAAGTGCTGGGATTCTAAGTATGAGCCACCCTGCCTGACTAGATCCGATCACCTTTGGAACTACTGCATCTTGAATACTCCACTGTGTGCTACCTACCCTCCCCTAGTCACACTCCGCTCTTGTCCACTTACAATTTTTGCAAAGATGTTATCTTTCTTTGATGGCATTTCTTCAATATTCATCTATTAGTCCTATTATGTTAGAGCCCACCTTCTCCAGGAAGTCCGTGAGCCACTAAAAGAATGAATTACTCCTGTCCTCATTCCCTGGGACATGAATTGAGCCTCTTTATGTATTCTTCCCTTCCACACAATCCCATCTCACTTAGAATAAATTCAGATTCTTTACCATGGCTTATGTGATGGAGTCTTGGTAGCAGAAACACTTTGAGGTGGTCCCCAAAGAGTCACATCCTTGCACAATCCTCTTCTTTTTAATGTGATGAAAACTATGACTTTTTTCTAAACCAGATTCTAAAGAATCTGGCAGAAATGATAAGACAGTCACTACAGTTATGCTATGTAAGACTGCATATGTAAATCACTATGATAAGACAGTCACTACAGTTATGCTATGTAAGTCTGCTATGCCATCATAGCAGACTGGAGTAAGGGACCCTCCTATTGGCTTGAGAGAAGTCAGGTAGCATACTATGAAGGACCTGTGAGAGGTTGATGTGTATGAGTTGACCACTAAAAGCTGAGAGTGGATCATGGTTGCCAAGAAGCAAGAAAGTGGAGACCTACAAACATAAGGAACTGAAATCTGTCAATCTAGGTCAAGACTTCTGACCCACAGAAATGGCGGATTTGATAATAAGTGTGTTTTGTTAAGCCACTAAGTTTGTGCAATTTGTTTTATAGCCATAGAAAACTAATACAAGCCCTTACCGGCTTCATTACCCCCTTTTCTGACCCTCTCTCCTTATTATCACTTTTAGTCACTTAGGCTCTTGCTAATCCTCATTTCATGGATTTCAGACATATGTATCCCTCTGCCTGAAATGTTTTGCCCCCCCCTTCCTGTGACTGACTCCTTCACAATCTAAGCCTTTTCATCCAAAACGACTCTTCAAGTTTTCTGACTACTTACTGTGTCTCCAACTGATGCTCCCTCACCGCATTATGGTTTAGAATAAAATTTGTTTTTTCTATGGCATTCATCAAAATGGATTATAATTTAATGACTTATTTACTAACATACTTATTTCTGTATCCTCAACTAGAATATAAGATTGTTGAAAGACTCATATGTGTATGATTACGCACTATTGTATATCCTGCACCATGCCTGGTATATGGTGAGTTCTAAGTCAGAATGTGCTATGAGTTGCAGAAGAGGTGAGACCACACCGCGTCTTGCAGCGTGATGGTTTGTCTTTAAGCTGAGGTGGACAGGAGTGAACATACTCTTTAAAACAACTACTCTGGTGTTATGTAGAATCGATAATTGTCAGGGGGTTATGAAGACCCCAGCCTCAGTTCAGGCTTTCTGAGTATCACTAGCAAGTGGTCCCCAGAATCTGGAAGTGCTTTTGACTTAGCCAGCTCAAAAAAAAGGAAACCCAGTAGCAGCAGCAGCAGCAGCAGCAGCAGAGCCAGCACAAAAAGGGGAAGTTACAGGCAGCCGTGGCAGGCAATAAGCAAAGTTTTATTTTATAAAACACACTTACATTTAGAACAGATAAAACATACTCAAGTTTATAAGCAGGCAGAACACACCTGAGAGGGAAATGTGGGTCTCTTCCTTGAGAATGAGGAAGGCCCCCTGACAAATTTTTCCCTTGTATTATTTCCTAACTCGCAGATTTGCTCCACCTACGTCTAATGTTTATATATTTTTAGCTCATGTTTGTGCATTTCTTTCACGTAGATCTTGATCAGAGTGACTCAACATTGTTCTTAACTAACTTTGATGGAAAGTCTTCAAGATATTAACAGGGCATTGATTAATCATGGGATGCTAACGAACTTCTTTAAAAAGTTTCTACTAATCAATCCTCCTGCCAGGTCTTAGGAATTGGGCAGTGCCTGAATTTCAAAATGCTCTAACCACAATTGTGAATAGTTCTCCTTTTGTAGGAGCTCAGAATAGTCCATCTTCCCTCCCCTGCTCATGTCCAAGCTAAGGAACTGTTTCCTCTGTCTCAGCAATTGCCCACTTTTCTTTGTCTCAGCAATAGTTGCTTTCCTTTTCCTTCTAACCCTGTTCCCTCCATGTCTCCAACAATAACTACTATAGTGGTGGGCAACTATACACATTGAGATTTACTTTAGAGACAGAATCAGTGAGACATGATGATGAATTAGACATAAAGAATGAGAGAATAAGAATTTCTTTAAGTAGGAATAGAGGCAAGTAGGAGGAGAGGGAGGCAGGTTGGTAGGTGGGTAGAAGAGATAAAGAACAAGAATGAAAGACAGAAAACACAATTCACTGGGGATGGTACCTTTTTGAAAGTGAAAATAGAAGCAGCAAGGAAATTGATCTTCCAGGTTGATAACTGGGGCCCCTGAGTGGTTAACAATGCCATTCAGTAAAATTAAGAGCATAGAAAGACATATCCCCTTCTTCCTGATTTGTATAGAGGGATTTATGTATCTATTTCTTCAATGACAGGGTGAATTGTTAGAGAGTTATATGGTTAGTTCCACAATAGTGCTTTGTATAAAGTCAGTATCAAATAAGTATTCTTTAACTTGAATTGTAGAATTAATTGTACGTTTCACTTACCTTTACATGTTTTTAATATATTGCATCATGAAAAAGTAATTTATTATTAGACTTGGGAAAAGCATATAGTGAAAAAGAGAATTCAGAGCTAAAACTAAGAGAGAAGAGCAAATTTATCTGTCAGGATTACTTAGTTTGCAATGAGAATAATACAGTTCGCCCTGAACAACACAGGTTCAAACTGGGTGGACCAGGATTGTCTTCTATATCTGCCACATGGGAGTCGGCAATACCAACCCCTCTTCTTCCTCCTCAGCCTACTTACAAAATAATAAAGATGTATTCTCTTTATAATTTTCTTAACCTTTTCCTTTCTCTAGCATACTTTATTGTAAGAATACAGTGGACAATACATAGAATATTTGAAATATGTATTAATTGACTGGTAATGTTAAGGGTAGGCTTCTGGTCACTAGTAAACATCTAGACAGCAGATTTTGGCTGCCTGCGGAATCAGCTCCCCTGACCCCTGCATTGCCCAAGGAGCAATTGTATTCTATAACATCTCTTACAACCCTTTCTGCCCTAGCATTTACCTTGACTCCTTTTACTGATAGTGTCTCCACAGTTTTCCCATTTCATTAAAGTTACGGAGATGTTTAAAAGCTATCAAGTAAAACTAGACATTTATAAAGATCATAATAGATTGAGAATGAAAATAAAATGACCTTGTAGATAGATACTTTCCCACAGAACATTTGAAACAGAGCCAAGATGTGGGTGTGGTGGAATTTTGACCTCTCTCTTGAAGGAACGCTCATTTAACTAAAATGGACATCAATCTATATCATGTTAACCTCTGATAATTACTAGTGCATAGTCAAGAAAACCATTTGAAATACACTATCCTATGACATATATATGTGTGTGTGTATAGTACAAATATATATATACATATATACGCAATATAGGTATGTATATAACCTAAAGGTAATTTTCAAGAATTCAGAACTTCTGGGGTATGTGTGTCTAGGAGGGGATGTAGTATAAAATGTGCAAAGATTCTGTTATTGACATTTTTATGAATGTGGGCCTTACCCTATAGGCACTGCAGGGCTGGTCAAGTCTGTATAGAAAGGACTAACAGGTTGAAAACTGTCTTAATAACTGGCCACACAGTGCAGTATATTTTAGAACATCTTATTTCTCAACTGAGAAGACTCGGGGCTGTATAGTCATCAATTCTGAGATGTATGTATTTTAGCAAATACTTCATTCTAATGAACCACAGTGGAATAAAGGCTGTTTCATGTTGGCAGGTTCCCGTGCTGATGCCATCTTCCCACCCTTACGCTCTGCTGTTCTTTCAGAGCATCACAAATGAAAGTCCAGGACTTGCACATGAAACCTGCAAGTGAAAATATCTCTAAAAGTTAGAATAGAATGGAGTCAAATGATTTTGAATGATTTAGAATTCAGTAGGAAAAAGTGACAGAAATTGGCGAGGATAAAGTTTGAAGATAGAGGAGCTGTCGAATACTACAATAGATGTCCAGCTTGGGAGACTGGGTAATTGGTGAACTCATGAACTGAGATGGGGAACAAAGGATACTCCATTTGGGGGATGAGGGAAACACAGAAATGAGTTTAACTTCAATGATAATAACTTGCCAAGATTTTACTACGAGGTATACTTACATTCTCTCACCTAAAATATTTTTGCTACTTGGTCCCTGAAAAGGGGCCAATGTATTTTATATTTGAGTACATAAGCTGTTTGTTTAAAAACAAAAAAGTCAAGCAAAGAAGAAAAGACCCACACACATTCAGATCTGTTCAATTAATGGTTATCATGTAAAGGTCAAAGATCCAAAATCAATATCCCTGAAATCCTATCAATAATGTCTGAATGAAGCTTAACCTCATTATAATAACTAAAGGCAGTGGAAAGTTTCATCTCAATAAAATCAGTGTATGACACACACAGCTATTAATCCATAACTATAATCAGACTGCGATTGGCTTAAGGCTGAGCCCAGAACCGCAAAGAGAAGTTGAAAGTTGTAAACACAGGCAAAAATGTAAATTCTGAACATTTTGCCTCAACTATAATGTATTTCAGACAAAAGTAGTCATGGTAATTTTCTTCTCTAGTATCTCTCATAATCCATAGGCAAAAATTACACTTTTGAAATACCTATTTAATTTATAAATTATCTACATAATTGATTACTCTTATTTTTGTGCTATATGAAGTGTAAGTTATTAAAGAACTTTTATTGGTATGTTTAAACTATGAGCACACATTCATGGGTCATCCTGCTATTATACACATGTCTATGATTTTATAGCTGTATATGACAGCTAATTCCATGTGGCAAACTTTCTTTCCTTTGGCCCAAAGGGTACAATAATTCAGTGCAAATGATCTAATATGGCAAAATAAATATTTTTAAAAAGCTTATTCAACATAATGTATTGTTTTGGGTACAGTCAGACTTGGCTAATCTGAATCAGTTCATAAATTTCATCTGTTGTACACATAAATTTCTAAAACTTTTATATTTAATGGTATATTATTTTCAACTCTGGGTACTTTTTAAATACAGCAAGCAAGAAATTCATGAAAATAGGCCATCTAAACTTAGATTAAGGGAAGCACCTGTGGCTCAGTGGGTAGGGTGCTGAACCCTCCGTGGTGGGTTCGAACCTGGCCCCGGCCAAACTGCAACAAAAAAATAGCCGTGTATTGTGGCAGGTGCCTGTAGTTCCAGCTACTCAGGAAGCTGAGGCAAGAGAATCACTTAAGCCCAGGAGTTGGAGGTGGCTGTGAGCTGTGACACAGCACTCTACTGAGGGCGATAAAGTGAGACTCTGTCTCTAAAATAAATAAATAAATAAATAAAATAAACTTAGATTAAAAGAGTCTGACTAATTCTTTTTATTAAGATAAATACTTCATTCCCTATTTTCTAATACATTTATTGCTCTGAAATAATACTATGTGAAATTATTTATGATTGTCAGTGAAGGGAATTCCATCTTATAACTCCAACTATAAAGAAACTTACAATCACTGAAACTTTACAGATAAAGTGAAGTTTGCCTCAAGGTCACATTTTCCTGATAGACTCCCCACTGATGACTGCAGAGAGATTAGTGACTTACAAAGTGCTGTGCTGGTGTTCACTTGACCGTCTAATGGTGCTGCATCCACCTTGTTTTTATGTTCAGTGACGATGCCGATTCAGAGAGTGAAAATTCACTACCAGGGCCCACCTGAAGGTTGCTTCATAAATAGTATGACTATGTCATTAATGATATTTTGAAACGTTTCATAGATCCCTGGAATGCTATCTAAATAGCCAAATTGCCGCTCTTTAATTGAGGGAAAATAGGAAAAGTCAATCTCGGACAAGGACATACAAAAATCGGCCAACTTCTTTTAGATGTCAAATGTACTTGTGCTTGAACTCTAACTAGTTCATAAATATTTCTTTTGGCAGAGATTTTTTTTTTATTCTCACATAGTTCTCATTGTGGTTAATGGTGTGAAACTTTCACTCTTTTAAATGTCAAGTTATCATTTTTTTATTCATACTTCTCAACAATTGCTACTCTCTAAATATATTATTTTGAGTTATTTGCAGAGTATAGCAAAATTGTATATCACTATTAAGAGTTTTATACAGAAATAGGTTTTCTTAAATCAATTTGTGTTCCTAGCATGGGGTACTACATGATATGATGCAAGAAGATTATTATGAAATGTCAGACATCAATTAGAGTCCATATTGCTCTTTATAATCATATATTCATTGAACACCAACTGTGAGAACTGAATTATGAGGCACATTATAGCAGTGTACAAAGTGTGTAGAAGGTAAATTCTTGACCTTGAGAAACCTGTCATCAATCTCCTGACTGGCTAATAGTAAAAGTATATTATTATAAGAAAAAAAGATAAGTATAACACAAATAAATAGAAACGATGATTATAACAATGAAAAAAAATATTATTAAATGTAAGTTCCCCAATAACTTAGTATAAAAAATCTTTATTTTTATAAATTTAGTCAGAATTTAGTGTTTATTTTTTGAAATTAGAGTAGTCTAGACAGGTCCACAGTCACTTCACTATGGAGAAGTTTAGATGGATCTCTACACAAACAGATGACTTTAAAGGAAAATTGTTTACCAAAATCAATTTCAGTAGGCTAGAAAAATTAAACAGGTAAATTCTCATAGAAGAAATAGTTTTAAAGGAACTATTTCAGAAAAATAGTACCAGCAATAAATGCTTTTACCAAATGATTCTCCCAAACATTTAGAGACAAATTAGAACATAAAAGAAGATCAAAAATATTTAAATTCATTTATAAAGCAAGAATGATACTGATATAGAATTTGATAAAGGTAGTAAACAGAGAATCACAGACTAACATTTCTTCTAAGTATTTCAGAATTTAAAAAAGAAAAATAAGTATTAGTGGGCAGAGTCATGCCACCCCCCCACACACACACACACACAAATTCACATTAAAGCCCTAACCCACATAGTGATGAGATTTCAAGATAGGGCACTGGGGAGGTAATTAGGGTTAGATGAGGTCATGAGAGTAAGGCCTGGTCTGATGGAATCAGTGGCCATATAAGAGGAGACATCAGAGAGTGCATTCTTGCTCACTCTCTGCAGGTGAAGAGCCCTCACCCAGAAATAAATCAACTAGTATTTGATCTTGGACTCAAGGAAAAAAATCCATTTTTAACTCCCTCCTCCCCCAATTTTGTTATGGCATCCAGGGCAGGCTAATACAGATTTTGGTGCAAAGAAGTGGGGTGCTGCACATACCTAAAAATGTAGAAGTGGCTGTGCATGGGGTAACAAGCAGAGATCCAAGATGGAGGGGTTTTGAGCTGCATGCTATCAAAGCCTGGACTGCTGTGAAGATACTGTTGGTAGAAATCAGGAGATTATAGAAAATTTCCCTGAAGAATCAGAAAGAAAAGAGGAAAGTTGGAGGAAGTCTCCATCTTCTTAGCGAATACTAAAGTAATCATGAACAGTATGTTAGGAGAAACGTGGATATCAAAGGTTTTTCTGGAGAGGTCTCAGGTAGAAATAAAGGACAATTTTTTTAATCTTGTGAAAACACAATCTTGTTATAAAGTGGCAAAAAATCTTGGCTGAAATGTGTTGTAGTGTTTTGTGGAAGGTAGAACTTGCAAGCAATGAAATATGGTATTTAGCTGAGGAGATTTCTGAGCAAAAGTCAGTTTAGTTTCTCCTGACTGCTCACAACAAAATGCAAGAGAAGGAAGATGAATTGAACAAGATATTGTCAAGAAAAGAGGAATTACATCTGGAAGGTTTGGACCATGTGCATTGAAAACAACGAGGAAGCTTGTTCTGAAGAGAACACTATGAATGTGACTAAATAATCACTTGATAAAGAACTCATTAGTTAACTTAAAGATTTAGTCATGCATCTCAGTAGAAGCCAGGAACAGGGATAGGATTGTACCAACAGAGACAATGCTTGTTTGAAAGGCAGAGGACAGAACATCCAGCACCTAATGAAGGAAAGCTATGAGACTCCTTAGATGTTGCAGGACTGAACCATACAACTATTTGGCTACAAATATGTGCTGTTCTTTAAGCTAAGGGAAGAATGGCCCTAAAGATGATTCAGAGATCATCAGGGCTACCACACTCACCACAACTGGAGAGAGCAGGTCCACCAAAGAGAGATCTGTGGGCAGAGTTGGGTCTCCTAGTCAAAGGAATCAGGCCACCCCACAGAGCCATGGGGGTAACATTACCACCCCAGTGGGCCTGGAGGATAGAGCATTGAACCAGAGAGATTTATTTTTAAGCCTTGAAATCTAATGCAATATAACTTGCTAAGTTTTGGACTTGCTTGAGACCCATTACTGTTTCCTTCTTTCTTTCTTATCTCCCTTTAAGAATGGAAAATTCTATCATATGCCTGGTCCCATTATTGTATTTTGGATGGTGTCTTGCTTTTGCTCAGATTGGTCTCAACCTCCTGAGCTTAACCAATCCACCTTTCTCAGCCTCCCAGAGTGCTAGGACTACAGGCATGAGCCACTGCACCCAGCCTGAAAAATGAAAAAATTTTAAATAGAATGTTAGTAAGAAAGAAATTTTCCATCTGTTTTCAGCTTTTTTCTTCCCTTATAAAGTAGGAGGACAGGTATCATGATGAGTGTGAAAGATGGAGTAGGAAGTAGAACAGTTCCACTCTTGGAACGGAGTGGAGAAGGTTTGAAATAGTCACTGTGAAGAACCAGGAAAGTGATGATTAAGAACTGCTCTGTGAAGCACTACCACAACAATTTATGGAAACCAAACAAATGAAGTAGCAACAATCTGTTTTAGTGTAGGATTTTCCTATAATAAGTTTGAGAGGAAAGGGACAATATGTCCCAGGTTCAAGAAGTTAATGGGAAAGTCTGACAGAAGGACAATAAAATAGAGATTTGAAGACAAATTCTATTTTGTTGAACTATATAAAATGTCTGGTATTTGATCATTTTTAAAATTGATAGTTTTATGATTTCCAACCTATAATACGAGTCATGGATTAGAAAGCTCAAAAGGAGTTGGAGTCAAGTTTCATGGAGTAGAGAATATGAAGTGGCTGAATTTTCATGGTATTCTGGGTACATTCACATGAACACTGAAATTAAATAGGCTTTGATAAATGAAGAGAATTAACTAAGATTGAACAAAAAGAAAAGAAGATGGCTAGACCAATTGACATGAGTGTATCAAGGACATTTTGAAATAAATGACCAAGAAATAATAGTCTGGAAATGGCACTGGGAGATAATGTACTCACTCTACTTCACAACTCCACAGATAGTAGGATGAGGGAGAACTGCCATCCTATAGGTAGACTGACCATCATAATGGGTTCAACAATGTCAAAAATTCATGTGCCCTTGAATTCATATGACTTTACTTAGAATACATGTCTTGGCAGATGAAATTAAACCAAAAGCTCCAAATGAGATAGTGCAGGATTTGGATGGGCCCAAAATTCAGTTTGAGTCCTTAAATGCGTAACAGACAAATAAGAAGCAGACACAGAGATGTAGGGAAGTGGGAAATCTGAAGATGTAGGGACAGACTGAAGTGAAGAATTCATAGGTCAAAGGACACTAAAGATTTTTTTGACAACTATAAGCACCAAGTGGAGGATCACAAAAGAGCATGAAATTGTTTCTCCCTCAGAGCCTTTGAAAGAGAAGAACCCTGCTGACATCTTCATTTCAGAATTATAGTGTCTTCAACTATAAATGAACATATTTCTGTTATTTTTGTTTACTTTCTTTTTGAGACAGAGTCTCACTGTGTTGCCCTGGTAGAAAGCTGTGGTGCCATAGTTCACAGCAACCTCAAATTCTTGGGCTCAAGCTATCCTCTTGCATCAGCTTCCCGAAGCTGGCACTACAGGCACCTGCCACAATGCCCCGCTAGTTTTTCCAATTTTATTTATTTATTTATTTATTTTTAGTTTTTCTATTTTTAGTAGAGTTGGGATCTTGCTCTTACTCAGGCTGGTCTCGAACTCCTGAGCTCAAGCAATCCACGTGCCTCAGCCTCCCATAGTGCTAGGATTACAAGTGTGAGCCACCATACTCAGCCCACTCATTTGTGGTAATCTCTATGACAGATCCAGGAAACTATTACATATTCTCATTTGTCTGGGACAGTCCCTGTTTTTGCCTACTCTCATGTTGTAATAATGGTTAATAGTGTGCATTTACTTTAAAAAAAGTCCCCATTTGGCTCGGTGCCTGTGGCTCAAGTGGCTAAGGTGCCAGCCACATACACCTAAGGTGGTGGGTTCGAATACACCTGGACCCACCAAACAACATGATGGCTGCAACCAAAAAATAGCCAGACATTGTGGCAGGCGCCTGTAGTCCCAGCTACTTGGGAGACAGAAGCAGAAGACTCACTTGAGCCCAGGAGTTGGAGGTTGCTGTGAGCTGTGATGCTATAGCACTCTATCCAGGGGGACAGCTTGAGGCTCTGTCTCAAAAAAATATCCCCATTTGGCAATAAATTACACAACCATTACATTCATTAGGAAGATATGAACAATGAAAAGAAGCAGATTTCAGATAATGTAATTAAGAGGATGGTATGTTTAGTAAAAAGCTAGAGTACATAAGGGGTTATATTTAGCAGGAAGTCCGGGAAGACTGTGAGAGGGAGAGAGTTGGTGGGAGGTTGGGTCAGAGAATGCCAGTACAGTACAGTGCAAGTAGGATAATACTGGGAAATTAGAGCAGATCTTACAAACTTAGCCTCTGGTTTTCTCTAGCAGTATTTAACCTTCTGCATCATCGAGGGAAATCTCACCTAAATTACATCTACTATATTTAAGCCTTGGAGTCATCTTGTCCTTATCTATCACATATGAGTTTGAGAAAGCCACTTTCCCGTATTTACTGTGAGGGATTTCAATTCAAGCTATCCCATCACACTACATCTTATTTGGGCAGGAATATATATATTTGGGCAGGAACGGGAAGCATGATTTATTAATGATTAATGAAGTTCCCTGATGCAGCATAGGGGGTCTCTGGTCTTAAGAAGTAACTAGTCAAATCCATTTGCTACTCCAGGAGTTAAATTCCAGATGAACAGGCCAGCAAATAAATATTTAAATAGATCCCAAGACTCTTGACATATGTTGTTAAGAACAGTACAGTGTAAATTCTATAGAAGGAGTCATTTTGATGGTGCTTGTGAGGCAAGAGTAGACCAGCTGGCTGGGCTAGCATCAAACTTCTTTGAAATAAAGATGTTTATCTTTAATGAAGAAGAAAAGACTTGGAACAGCATAATAAATGTCTAAAAATATTCAAAGGCATCTTACATGGAAAAGACTTCAAAAAGAAAAAAAGAGGAATCAATTCAGAAAAACCTATAAGTATAAAAAGTATGGCCTAATATAAAGAAGTTATTTGATGTATAATTCAAAGTCAAGCAATGGAGTGGACAGCCTCCATATTTAGAAAACTTTCCATCACTTGAAGAGTTCTTTTTTTTTTTTAGGTGGCTACATCAATAAATACTTTTGAATGATTCATCATATGAATTAACACTTGAATCATGGGTAGTATACGAGATAAGTGCAGTGTTACAGGAGTAACACTATCAGGAAAAGTATAAGGTTAGAGCCACGTGAGAAGGAGAATATTTATATAGAGTCAAAAATCTGGAAAAGCAATGGAAGATACTCAGAGGATGAGGGAAACTTGGTTAGCATGTCTGAAGGAGACGTACTCATTTTTGTCAATAGAACTTCAAGTCACAGACCACCAGTGTTTAGGGAATCTCTGAATTATCCAATATAGTGTGTAGCCTAACTTCAATCTAGCTCACTTACTACAAATTAGAGCAGATCTCACAAACTTGGCCTATGGTTTTCTCTAGCAGTATTTAACCTTCTGCATCATCAAGGGAAATCTCACCGTTTAGATCTACTGTATTTGAGCCTGGGAGTCATCTTGCCCTTATCTATCACATATGAGTTTGAGAAAGTCATTTTCCCATATTTACTGTGATAGGTTTCAATTGGAGCTATCCCATCACACTGCATCTTGTGTAAATCTCTGGGGCAAATGAAGAAGTATGGGTTCAATAATTTAGAATCTACAACTTCCATGTGGAATCCTAAGCACTGTATGTGTTATAAGTACTTGAGATTTCGCTGTTACAGTAACTAGTTCAACTATGTGTGATTAGTTGCATAACTTTGCCCTTGTTTTATTAACCGATTTAATCTAAGGCCTTATTTAGTAACTTGTCCTAATGAAAGTGCCATATTTTTTATTAATGAGAAATTCCTTGTAAATACATGTGTTTAACTGTGATTCTGATGGGGGGAGCCTTACAAAAATTCATTCATTCATTCATTCATTCATTCATTCATTCTAGTTAATCACTTACTCATATAAAATATCTTTTTAAGCATCAATCATGTATGAGGCAGCATTCTAAACCCTGTGGTAAAGAAAACAAGGTTGCGTCCTCATAGAGCTTACATTCTAATGAAAGGAGAGAGAAAGCAAACATGCAAATAATTAAATGAGATAATTTTAGCTAGTGAACAAGGCAACGAGGAAAGCAACACAGGGTAATGCATTGGATAAGGACTGGATCAATCTACTCTTAATTGACTGACCCAGGATGTCCTCCCATAGAGGGCAGTGTTGAGCTAAGACCTGGTAACTAGGCATCAAACTGGTGGCAGAGATTTGTAGATGCAAAAACCCTAAGGTGGGAGATTTTTGTATTGTTTTAAAATAGATTAGAGTGAAGTTAGTTAGATTCATAAGCAGAGTCAGATTATAATGATCCTTGAGTTTTCTAAATTTCCTGAGTTTTGTGGCCTCCAGGGGTGTGGATTGTATGATCCAGATAATACTAATGTGTAAGACAAATTTTAGAACTTAGAAGGTCTACAAAGGAATAATAAGGAATTCACTTCATGAGGCTGTGTGGGTATTGCACTAAATGAAAGACTGTATTACAGACATGAACAGATTCTAGGGTTTGCTCCAATGAGAAATCTTGCATCCAATTGAGCAACCTGACTGCTTTGTCATGTAATCAGTCAGCACACGTGTGGGGCACCAGAAGAAACGTTCCCAAAGTACTCCACAATTTTACTTGAAATTAGTGCTCATTTTCAGCTGAAGCGTAGTGCCATAAGAGGCTTATTTTATCTCTATCACACAAAATTAACGAAGACACTGTTTATAAAGGCAAAAGAAAGTGAAGAGCTGGTTTTATCCAGGGAATAGAGTTAGAAAAAAGACTCAATCCAGGTAAATTACACGAAAGCCCCATTTCTGAAATTATGTTTAATTGTTATTCATTTATCTTTGCAGATGTAACAAGTAGAGTATAATCATTTACAAGTGCACTGGAAATCTATAGTTGTTTCTTCACATTATCAAAATAGTTGATGAATTTTTTTAAGAACTTTGGTAAAACTATGAATAGATCTTTACATGTTTTTTTCAAAACATGGAATGTATAGAAATATAAATAGCAATATATAAAATATGTTTTTAGATTTTATGTTCACATCTGATAGCCTGTATTTATGACTTTCCTGTCTTTTTAAATTTCAGAATGTTACAGGTATACAAATGTTTTGGTTACACGCACTACTTTTGAACATTTTGAGTCAAGTTTATCATTGGGTCTACTCTCCACATAGTGTGTGTTGTACCTAATAGGTGTGAATTTCCTCATCCCCTTCCAGCTGCTTGATGTCCACTGAATTTTACTGCCATATGTACACATGCATGCTGATCATTTAGTTTCATTTAAAAGTGAGCACATGAGGTGTTTGTTTTTCCATTCTTATGATATGTCACTTAGGTGATGGTCCCCAGTTCCATCTAGGTTATCCCAACTTTCATGTCTTAATGACATAAAATAATGGCACAATGACTGAGAAATTAATACAAAATACAGACCACTAATTTTTCCCATAATAGAGAAAACCTATTGTTGGCGGCATAACATGATCATGCTATAATACAAATGAATACTCAATTTACATGTTTTTAAATTTCCTTAAAGAAAATGCTTCTAAAATGTGCTTGGATGGAATGTATCCCATATTAACTCAGGTCTTGTTTTGTTCTGTTGGATCTATAAGCCATCAAATCACCAAATATTTTTCCCCCATGTATAGGCATATTATTATTGAAATTTCAGCACAGAATTTTTGAAGTAGAGAGAAGAAAAACAACTACATGCTCACACAAGAGAATCACACAAGTATATTCAAGTGGCGGGAATGGACGGAGGAAAAGGAGGAAGCGGGGGTGGAGGGGGAATGATGAGTTCTCACCTATGGGCCCATTGTGAGGGTATATATCACACCCTCTGGGTGAAGGGCTCAACTGCAACTCAGACAAACAATGAAACCCTCATAGTAATCTGAATAAAAAGTAAATAATAAAGTTGAAAGAGAATAACAAAATGACCTCTTCCCCAGTTTCCACAAAAAACAATACATAGTGAGTCTCATTCCATGCAAAGCTGCACATGTATATCCTTGCCATTCTCCACTGGCTTATTTTGAAAAAAAATCCCAGAAATTATATAATTGTATATATAATTTTAAAAATTTTCTTAAATTACCCACAATTGCACACAGTAGACATTCAAGATGTAATTATTAAAAACTTTTCCAGTTTATGATGTGCTTTTTCCTCATAATCTCTATGATGCTGAGATAGGCATAAAAAGGAAATATGTCTTAAATATCTTTTTCTGGGTTTAGTGGAGTATAAAGAGAGAACCTAAATGATTTTCCCTGTAGCATTACACCCTGCATTTTAATTAAAATTCAACTGATAAAGTAATCAAAGTTTATTCTAGCACAATGCTTCTGCTGAGGGTACGAAGTGTCACTGTTGATAAGTTGCTATGTAGGCAATTCACTACTGATAATTAAAAGTTAACTATAGTTAAGAAAACAGTGATAAGAATTGTCAACGCTTATGTATTAAGACATTGCATTGGATTTAAATGTTGGTTTAAAAAAACTTTACTCTTAACTTATGGATATGTGCTTACATAATTCTTGATGGCATTCATTTCAAAATGCAATAATGTATTAATGTTACATGTGTACGGAGTTTTATTATTTCCTATGAATTTTCTTCTATAATCCTCAAAATAACCTAAGTAGCTGAGGAAGATGAAAGTTTTCCCAAAGTCACATAGCTGACAGGTGAAAAAGCTTGTGCAATACTAACAGATGTGCAAATAATTGAGTTTTCTTTTCAAGTTCAATATCATACTGATGCTACACACATGCTCAAAAAGAAAAATATAGCAACACTGTTTAAGGTTTAACTATTTCTGAGGGATATGACTTTTGGGAGCTATAATTGCATGTGGTGGTGTCTTTGTGCTAAAACAATTCACAAAACTCAATGTTCTGTAAGAATTATGCAATGCATTTTCAAATTTTGCAAATTTCTTAGAATTTTCTTTGGTAGATCCAAACTCAGAGATGCTTTGGTGGCAACTAGTTCTTATTTAGTGTTACTTCACTAACACATATTCCAGAAGTGAATATGTATTTAGTGAAAACATGCAGACATAATTACTAACTTCTTCACAATAACCTTAGTTACAATCAACCACTGCAAAGTTACCTCTCAATCAAATTTCTATTCCATGTTGCAAACTCAAAAGTGTCTTCCCATCAAACGTAGTATTTTACTTTCACTGGTGTATTTCCCTACTATCTCCAATGTCAATAATAGGAATGTTTTGTGATATCATTGCTATGTCGGTCTAAATTTTCTTGTGTCATATTTCAGAAAACTAATACCATGATATCCGTCTATTAGATTGCAATTTAATGTTCCAGACCACAGTTTTAGATACCTCCAACCCTTGCTCAATCATTAAAAAGTAGCTCATAGTATTCTACAGCATACATATATTACAGTTTATCCATTCATAGGTTGGTGGGCACCTGCATAGTTCCTACATCTTTGTGATTGTGAATTGAACTGTTATAAATATTTGAGTGCAAATGTCCTTATGCTAAAATATTTTTTTCTTCAGGTAAATAAATAAATATGGTTACTTCATCTCTTTTATAGTGACCTGGAAGGATGTGAAGAACATTCTCCTAAGTAAAGTAATACCAGAATGGAAAAGCAAGCATCCAATGTACTCAATATCAATATGAAACTAGTAGGTGAACGACTACACACTTGCACAAGAAAGAAAAACACATTTAAATTGAAAATGGGGGAGGGTAAGAGGAGGGGCATGGTAAGCTCTCACCTATTGGGTACAGTGTAGGGTATATGGCTCCTTAATGAGGGGCTCAACTGCACTTATACTTTACCTAACAAATGCAATCCACATACCCTAATTGTATGTACCCTTATATTAATTTGAAATTAAAAAAAATAAAAACCTATAGTAATGCATGAGGTTTTTCTTTATTTTTTTAATTTTTAGTTTCAATAATCTTCATTTTAATGAGCTTTTTGGTCTATTGGAAGCCATAAGAAACAAATGCACTCAAATGTTTATATATGTATTAGCTGGATCCAATGACATGCACTTGTTTGTTTGTTTTTTCTTCTTTCTTTTTCAAATAAATGTTCAACGTAGCTCCAGAGTTTCCCCTCTAAGACTACTTTGGACATGAATAAAAATGAAGTCAGCTTTTAATTTTACATATTGCAAAAGACCTGAAATGACATAGCTCACCTCCAACTACAAGTATAGATAGCAAGGATCAATCTTCTTGATTTTGAAAAGCATGACACAAATTTCCTTTTTAATGATAGCCTTTTAAGATTAATATTAGAATTAGTTTGCATTCCTTGTCACATACCTCAACTGACAGCACAGAAAATATGTCAAGGAGCATTCAGAGCACCTGGAAGAAGGCAACTTAGCTTCTAAAAATAGCTGCAGGTGAGCCACCAAGAGTCGTGAAAATACATTATAGAATTTTAAGAGGCTGAAGGGATTATGAGCACTGCTGCGTCAGTTTATAGATGTCTGAACTGAGTAACTTGTCTCAGGATTCATCTGTGGCCTAAAATAAGTTATCTAGTTTAATATCATAATGTACTTTCAAATCACAGGAAACACTCAAAGCTAGCATTCTTATTGCTTAAAGAAAAATTTAGATCCCAAATTTGTTCATTATTTACCATGCGTTATGAATTGTATTCTATCAATACCTTAAGAAATTTTGTCTTTTAGATTTCTTATCCTTCATTAATAAAACAACTATAGAAATGCCTTTTATTGAGAACTTATCATACACTAAACTTTCACATACATCATTTCATATTTTTATAAATATGATGCAAGGTATACATATTTGGTCTACAGCCATAGATACATGAAGTTAGAATTAAAAACAGAAATGCCTCAGTATAAAAATATTATCAGTATAATTAAACCTACAAAAATGCATAACTAATGCCAATCAGTGGGTGACTTACATTTAGAAGACAGAATGTAAGTTCTTTAAACCTTGATTAACAGTATGTTTAATATAAATTGTGAGAAACAGAAAACAGGTAAGTTGATGTGAGTTTGTTGTTTAAATTTTTTGTTTGTTTTGGATCAAATAGAGTGTGTTAGATACTTTATATTTTGCATTTGAGTGATAATATAATTCAATTAGTTATTAATAAGAAATAGAAATGTATGTGTCCTATTTAAAATAAGCTATTATAGCCAAAGCTTGCACATTAAAGTAGGGAAAAACACAGGTGATGGATATGGTGAATTGGCTTGCTCAACTTTCATGTATATACATTTTTTTTTGCTTTTTTCATTGTTTCAGGTTAATCAAAGGTACAAAGAATTAGGTAACAATGTTTGCATTTCTTAGGCAAATTCCCTCTTATAATTGTGTTCTACCTCCAAGAGATGTGCCATACACCCTAACATTGGGCCCATTAAGTGGGAGCACACCCACACACCTCCCTTCTTCCCTTATTTCCCCACCCCCCCACCTTGATGCTTCACTAGGTCACAGAGCACAGATAGCTAAAATCTTCATTTCCCAAATTTCCAGATGCTAGGGCTCCAGATGTGTTTTAGAATCTACCAGACATATGTATCTGCTGAGAAAGTGAAACTGTTTAACATGGAAGTGAGTAAAAGAGATAGGGAATACAAAACATACCATTTTCTGACAGAGATCACCGTGGAAACAGTATGGCCCAGGAAAAAACACCAGCCACAGTGGGAATGGCAGTTTTTATGATTGTGGCAGAATGACTGCCATGGTCACATTTTTCTGTGTCAGTAATTCTCTGTAGACTCACTGTAGGTTTCTCAATCACAGTCATGGTTAAGGCAATGAAATCCTAGGAGCAAGGAACTCTGCCCCAAGCCTGCTCTTCCAGGCCTTCCAACAATTTCACAACCATTGAACAAGCTGGTGGTAAATCCTCCTCTACTTAAACCTCCTAGAGGGTTTTCTGCAGTCTGCAGCTACATCCTAACCTTTTCTCTATCTTTCTTACTCTCACTACCCTCCCACACACAGGCACCATAGAAAGGAAGAGAAGATAGTTCTTTTCTAAAAAAGAAAAGAATTTATCTGAAAAATATATACAGTGAGGGAGAGAGTAGGGGGCGGTAGTCGGGGGTGGTGGGAGAAGGAGGAGGCGGCGAATCACTTATAAATGGCGCCGAAGCAGGACCCAAAGCCTAAATTCCAGGAGGGTGAGCGAGTACTGTGCTTTCATGGGCCTCTTCTTTATGAAGCAAAGTGTGTAAAGGTTGCCATAAAAGACAAACAAGTGAAATACTTTATACATTACAGTGGTTGGAATAAAAATTGGGATGAATGGGTTCCAGAGAGCAGAGTACTCAAATATGTGGACACCAATCTGCAGAAACAGCGAGAACTTCAAAAAGCCAATCAGGAGCAGT
>CAUYTI010043944.1:0-27048 GCA_963575145.1 Galago senegalensis | reverse complement strand
AATTTATATAATATATATATGTACACACACACACCAACATTACACATAAGAAAGTTCCCATAATTCAAAGGGAGGCCATTTCCTATATCAGCAAAGGTTCATTCCTATTTCATGACAGTTATTTAAAAATTACATACTTATTTACCACCTGTTTTGGTCAATCCTGCTATAGACAGACACTGAAATAGACAATTTTCTTCTTCAAGGTAAAGACCATGTGTAATTTAGAAAGTCTTTCTCTTGAGATTGCACAGTGAAAGGTATCATCTAATTAAATATAAAAGCTTGCTGCTTTTAAATAAACTCTTAAATCTACACAGGAATCAACCTATTAAAACCAATAAGAGCACTGGCTGTTAACTCAATTCAAAATCTTTCAAACCCAATCACAGTGCTCTTTGCTTTTTATTGCCCATCCCTGAGAGTAAAGATTCTATCATTTTTAGTTTTTTAGTAAATAAATTTTACATTGTTAATAAAAATGATGTTGAAGAAATTTTCAAAAATATAAAATAAGCCCTATTTCATTTTAGTCCAAAAGAAATGAATGATAAATGCTCTTTGTAAAGATCACCATTAATAAAAATTTTAAAGATTTGTATGCCAATTTCTAATATTCCTTTTAATGGGTAATTTCCTTTCTGCCATTTCATGTATCACTCATTTCTTTATAACCTATTATTTTATACTTTTTGTTAATAGGAGCATTTGATACATAATGGAGAAAAAGTACAATATAAAACTTAAAGGAACTCTGAAGTAAGATGTATAATTTCCCTGTGGTAAAGGAGTTTCACTGGAAATAATCTGGATGCTATTCAAGAAAGGCAAAAATATCTATGGAAGAAACAATACATATGGTAAACATCCTCGTCATCTTTGGTTTAGCCTTCTTGACCAAAATCTTCTGTAAACTTCTTTAATTTCAACAAGTCGTGTTCATTGACTGTAGGTTTTGTGTTAGAGAGTGACCGCAACATATCCGACTGTCAGAGAAAAGAAGGGAAGAGGGTTATAGTGATGATAGATTGAAGAAATTAAAAAATCATTGCACCATCATTATTATTACTAACTTTCATCTAAATCTGCAGTATGCCCTAAGATATTGACAATTAAACTCCCTTATTCTTTCTAAAAGATACCTTTGATATGTTATTCTTTTGTGTTGAAACTTCCGGTTTCTTTCCCTGAATTTAGCAAAACCTTTCAGTGGCTTCCCATTATTTATTAGAAGTATAATCCTCTTAGCTTGAGGACCAAGGTCCTCCAAGGTATATTCATGATCTATTTTCTGGCCTCATCTGTTTTTCTTAAACAAGAGATTAGTTTTCTAAGTAAGTACAATTCAAAAGGAATGTGGGTATTCACTTAAACTTAAATAAAGCAGAATATTATTTTGGTAAAATCAACTAACTAGAATTTAAAAAGAATTAGTTAAAATTAAGATTGAAATGATAAGAAAATATGCTTATATCAGAGATTCGTTAAAAACCTAATTTTTAAGCTATGTCTCCTATAAAAGAGCATGGAAAATAATCAAAGACCACTCTTAAGTTACTGTCAATTTTTCAAAGCTGGACAGAGAGCAAAAACTTAAATATATCAAGGACTGACACGCAGATAAATACTATGATTAATTAGCATAAATATACAGATGTGTACATACATACATATATATCTATATGACTATGTCTGCATAGCATACAAACATTTCTCCTCTGGAAGTTACTGTTAAACTTACCAGAAAGTTCTTTGAAAAATCTATCACTAACACAGAAAATTTTAAAAATTGAGAGCTTTCATTAAAAGAAAACATCATCAATATAAATTTTCAATCTCCCTAAGCTTTCTAAAAACAATATACCTTACAAAACAATAAAGACCTATAATTAATTCCTCAATAGAAACCATAAAAATGTTATTTTTGTAATAAAAGTTGTTTAAATTCAGTTAAAATTTTTAAGGACTGCCATTACTTAAACTTTCTATGGAACCTAGAAAAGTAAAACAGAAAAAAAAAACCTCCTTGAATACAGTGATAAGAGCATTAGCATTTCTGATTATTTTTTTAACAATGTGAAATTCAGGGAAAAATTTTTCACTAATTCTACTTTTTAGTTAAGTCTTGACAGTAATTTATATATATGTAAGCATTTTGAAAATAATATTAACTCATTAGACTTAAAGTCAGAAACCTTTATTTAAAAAAAAAAATAGCTTTTAGCCTTTTCACTTACAAGTTTCATCAAAGCCCAAGAAAATATTTTAAACAATTCTTGGCTGGTAGTTCCTGCCTGTAATTCCAGCACTTTGGGAGGCCAAAATGGTAAGATCTCTTGAGCCCAGGAGTTGGCTATGATCCTGCCACTATACTCTAGCTTGGGTAATAGAACAAGGCCTTGTTTCTACAAAATAATTTTTAAAATATTTTAAGTTCAATTATTCATTCATTCACTTAGAGACAGGGTCTTACTCTATTGCCCAAATTAGAGTACAGAGGCATTATGATAGCTCACTGCAACTTCAAACTCCTGAGCTGAAGTGATCCTCCTACCTTAGCCTCCCAAAGTGTTAGGAGAAATGAAAACAGGTGCGAACCACTGTATCCAGCTAATCTTTACTATTTTTAACATGAGTCAATGGTATTAAATAAAGATGCCTGTTCATACTAACATTTCCCAGCAACTTATATATTAGTGGAAAATTTTATTTTTGGCAAATTATAATATGTAAATATATAATATAAATATAAATAAATATATAATATAAAATATAATGTTTTAAATGTTTTCTTAAAAACAAATAAAATTTCGAACCATGGAAACCACTGGCTCCAAAAGTTTATCCCCAGGGACATCCATCCATGTCATTTCAATGGCACCAGAGTCGCCTGGAGAGCAGGGTGTCAGAAGATCATCTACGAGACTGTTAGGGTCAGCTCGGGAAGGTCCACGAACCTGAAAAAAATAGCAACCTGAAATATTTACTTGAACAAATTAAATACACATTAAGATTTAGGCCAACAATAGGAAAGTTGAAAATGTATTAATATTTTTGTATGTTTGGTTTAAATATTTACTTCTGAAAAAAACTGAGAATATATAGCAAAGAGTAGTTTTCTCTAGGTAACAGGATAGAATTTTGGTTGGTTTTAGTTTTTTTCTTGATGATTTTCTATGTTTTAAAATTTCCTATAAAAAATTACTTATATACATGTGGAAAATGAGTTAAAAAAAAAAAAAAAAAAGAAGCAGCAACAGTTACCTGTGGCTAAACTTTCCATTTTTTTCTTCTACTTCTTAATAAGTGATAGTAATCTTAGAGACCAAAAATAGACCCAAATGAATAATTCTTGTAAGTTGCTTTGCTGCCCATTACTGAGAAAATTCTATGATACTTGGCAGCTTTAGTTTAAAATTACCAAATCTTTTTGTCTGTCAACAAAAACTCTTTCAAATATAAGCACAAAATTAAATATTAAATGTAACTGCAATGTCATTTTATGATGTGTAATGTGTTTTATTTTATTTTTTAGAGACAGAGTCTCACTTCATCACCCTGGGTAGTGTGCCGTGGTATCACAGCTTGCAGCAACCTCCAACTCCTGGGCTTAGGCGATTCTCTTGCCTTAGCCTCTCCAGTAGCTGGGACTACAGGTGCCCACCACAATGCCCAGCTATTGTTGTTGTTGTTGCAGTTTGACCAGGGCCAGATTCCAACCCGCCACCCTTGGTATATGGGGTCAGCACCCTACCCAGTAAGCCACAGGTGCCACCCGTGGAATGTATTTTAGGTGGCAAATAAATTTGTATCATATTGGGGGCTATTTCAGATCTGTTTTAGAATGATTAACTTTAAGTATTATTTCACAATTGGTGTAGGTCTAGAGAAATACACATTCTTACTTTACTTATTACGTATATTTTATTGTCTGTCTTTCCTCACAAAAATTTCAGCTGCATGAGGTCAGGGATTTTTGTCTTTTTTGACTGCTATTCATTCTGATCCACCTCTGGGGCCCAGATCAACCAGGGGTGTCCAGCCATTTTTCTTTTCTGCTGCACCCTGGAAAAATAAGTTGTCTCAGACCACACATTAAATACAAAAACACTAATGAAAGCTAATGAGCAAAAACAAAACAAAAGCCCATGCATACTTTCTGCAATATCTGACAACAAAGATAAGCAAAATAGTCCTTAAATAATCTGAGGGGACCCAATCCCCTGCTGGATTTGATAAATAAAAAAAACAAACAGGCAAAAATTATTTTTGCTAATTGAAATAATTAGCCTTAAAAAGAATAAAGGATGGGTGGTGCCTGTGGCTCAAAGGAGTAGCGCACCGGCCCCATATGCTGGAGGTAATGGGTTCAAACCCAGCCCTGGCCAAAAACTGCCCAAAAAATAAATAAATAAATAAATAAAAATAAAAGAGTAAAGAATGGAGCCATTGAGATGTCTACTATAAGTGGTGATCCATAATTACTGAGAAATTTAAGACACATTAAGACTATTGATAATGGCTATTAATAAATAAACTTGATTGGATAATTTATTTCAGTGAAACAGACATAAATTTCTATTACATAAAGTGTAATAGAACTGTTTACTGTAAGTACTTATAACATACTGAAACTTCCAAATTCTTTGAATACAAAATATACGAAAGGATAGATATAAGAGACCTACCTTTTTAAAATGAGTAGCTGACTGCACTTTTCTAACAGGCTGCATAAGTGCATCACGTACAATGATGCTTATATCTGCCCCTGAATAACCGTCAGTTTTCTTCCCAAGTTCTCGGAAGTCTGTTTCTGTTAGACTGTTCTGAGTGGTCCCCAGGTGCAATTTAAACATTGCTGCTCGGGCATGGGCTTCCGGCAAAGGAATATAAATTCGTTTTTCAAATCTTAAAAGATAAATTACATCAAGGATATTATACTTAATTTTAACTGAACATTAAGGTATTTTTAAGAAGAAACAGGTATTTAGCTATTCTCAATTACAACAATTCGAGTTGAATAGTTAGGTGAGTCTATATATGCCAAGGTTAACCATATATATTTAAGCTAGATAAAGGCAGAATGTCCAGAACACATTAACATGTTGACTGCCACACTAGAAAAACAATGTCCTTGAGACCATGGTGTTTTATCAGGTCAAGAGACCTAATGACCTAAGAGACATTAGGTCAAAAGCATATATATGCTTTTCAAGGCCTCACGATCACAGCTCTAGCAACTCACATGGCATGTAATGTGTAAAAACAAACAAAATCAAAATAGCCAGGGAACTACCTTGGAGGGTTTAGTCTTTCTCACATGACTTTTGTGTTATTTTGACCATTGTGTTTATTAGTCTAGAATTCATGACATAAAAAGGCATGTCCTAGAGGATTAGCTTCTCCTGCAATCGTATTCTGAACTCTTGATCCAGGAAGGGGTTAAGATTAACAATTTTAAATAGGAGTTGATAATTAGTTCTCTAAATTTAAAACAGTAAAATTACTCAAAATCTTATAGAATTAAATATGCATGTATTTATTTCACAAAAATATCCATGCTATATATAATATAATATATATAATATAATATAATGATATATTCAGAACAAATAATTCCATATTATAAACATTATATTAATAATAATTCTGCTTGTCTTCTTAGAATTTTAGTATATGGAGACAGGAATAAGCAATGAGGGACAATTTAAGTGGCTGGTCTGTACAGACTTTACTCACTTAGTTAACTCTCTGTGGCAATGAGGGTAATGAGAAGATAACCTCTAGAAGTAAGTTTAGAATTAGGCCATTTTTCAAAAGTATCTAGCACATTTGCTTTTTTGGTATTAGAAAGCATCCTGGCAAGCCATGGTACATCCTGGCAAACCATGGTGAATAGCATTAAATGTAGCAAAAATGAAGTGCTAATTTTTACCATATAAAATTAAATGCTTAAAATGCATAAAACTATGAAGCAGTGGAAGGTGAGGCATCAGCATACCTTTCTTACACCTGAAGTTTCATATTCAACTTAAAAATGAGAAATTTTTTTTAGGAAAAATCTACCTTGGTTATCTTACTTTGACTTATATAATGGCCATTTTACTAAAATTTTATATATGAAAGGATTTTACAGAAATACCAAACCGTAACTGTAAATTTTTGAAGCATCAGTGCCCATTAAGCTTAATCTGAACTAAAGGTTAAGCCTTAGGTAATGTATTTTCCAGTGTGAAAGACTGCAGTGTATGGAAATCTTCTATCTTTGATACAGCAGGCAAGCAAACAAGTACATAACCCCCCATCTGTTCCCAAGGCAGGAGAGCAACTTCTGTGAAATGTAATCAGAATGACTCCTCACTATAAAAAGAGGAATTATCATTTCCTCGTTATATCTGCAGCAGAAATAAGGAATTTACTGGATCATCATACCTTCGCCTAATGGCAGAATCCAGAACCCAGGGTATATTTGTAGCTCCCAGAACCAAAATTCCATCATTGTCCACACCAACCCCTGCATTAAAATAGGTAATATTTTAAATAATTTGTCATTTTAAACTAAATCTCTTCCCCATGTTCTATTAGGAAATGTGGGCTTTAACACTAAAGTGCCTCAGCTTGAGAGTCTCTGTCTGAAAAAATTGTATTTACTCAAATATGACACTATTGCAATATGATGCAAATATGTTACCAAGAATAAAATCTCCTAAATTGTGGACAATACCAGCAGTATTCTTTCCAAAACGGCTCTTAAAAGATTTCAGTTGAAGCCTACATATTACTGTTACTAATACTGTTCCAAATATGTTACACCAAAATTTAATCTCTTCACTATTTGTATAAGTGAGCCCTACAAGATGATTACAACTGGGTAAAATTACGTAGGCATATGGAACCTATCAGAAGGAAACATGGCATAATGAATCAGTTTATTAAGAGTGGAGAAATTCTGCTTGAGTCTTTCCCCCATTATTATTAGAAAATAATGGTTATACAATAAACAGGGAAAATTTTAAAAATCAGTAATATTACCTTGCATTTGAACTAGGAACTCTGTCTTAATTCTACGTGCAGCTTCACTTTCATTTTCACTTCTTGAACCACACAAAGAATCAATTTCATCAATGAAGATAATGGAGGGCTTGTTCTCTCTGGCAAGTTGGAATAAATTCTTAACCAGTCTAAAAATAAATGAAAATGTTCAGTCTCTAAAAAACACAGAGACTAAAACAAAGCAATATACAAATATTGCAACAACAGATTAAAAAGTCTGATAATGTTTCAGGTATAGAAAATAAGAATACTACAACTGGATGATTCCCTTTATGATTTACTAAGTTATACATATATACTATCTTTTTTCCACAAAATAAATTTCTAATTAGGGACTGATTTGACAGAGAAATGAGTACACATATTATGTCAAATTTCTGAATATCTATTATTGATGTAAGAAACCCATTATTCAAACAAACTACTAAGCGAAGAAAAAAAATTAATTTTATTTACCACTTACTTCTCACTTTCACCTAGCCACTTTGAAACAAGATCAGAGGAAGATATTGAAAAAAACGTTGAGTTGTTTGCTTCTGTTGCTACAGCTTTGGCTAAATAGGACTTTCCTGTTCCAGGCGGTCCAAATAATAGGATTCCCCTCCAAGGTGTTCTTTTGCCTAAAATTTGTATTAGAAAAATAACCACAGAATTTCAAGACTGTTAATTTTGGTTACCACAGACATCATCCATACTGAAGAATACTGTAAAAAAATTTTCCGTCTAAATCTATCAGTAATGATAAAATGATATTTTAAAAAGAAACCAATTTAAGGTATGTGTTAAATGTATTTTCTTTGCTTTTTCTAGAGACCACTGTGTCAAAAGTGAATACACAGAAACACAAGCTTACTAATAGCAGTTCATTTGCTTGCTCATTCATTCATTCAACCAACATGTAAAAAGCAAGTGTGGACAGACAAAAGGATTTCTGCCCTCCATGGGGTTACGGTCTAGTGGTGGAAAAAGAACAGAGGCACTTTCTGATCATTTCCTTGTATGTGCACTATTCAATATCAGAATGTTATATGAAATCTATAGCCAAAAAGAATGAGTAGCTAGGAAGAAGATTTTCTTTTAAATATTTATGACCTTTGGAGGAGTGAACCTAATAAATTTTGGATGAGCTGTGAAAGCACAGGTTAGTAGTTATTACACGGAGCACACTTTCATGGTTGGGTAATGATAAGGGGATTCTACCTTAAGTTCCAGTTTGGCCAAAATATAACAAATGAATGTATCAATTCCTTGCACCTTAATTTTGCCAATGAGAAATTATAATGCTATCTAAATAAACCAGGCTGGGTTACAGCTGGCAGTAACCTATCAAATACACATTTAAAAAATTGTGAGGTGTGAACCATGAATAGATGCAAGATGTGTGGTCACTGCAGAAGAAGGATAGCAGATGACTGATGGCAAAAACAAATACTATTTTATTTACTTTACAAAACCCTTACCTTTTACTTTGAATTCTATTTTAGTTCACATGTATGCAATTATATGTCAGTGTTCTCCTGCGTGTGGCAAATATACCACTGGTATATGAAATACTTTTAGTGGTATACAGTTATCTTTTTTTAAAAATAATTTTTAAAAAATAATTATCTTTTTAATAAAAACAGACATAGAAAGCAGACTTTTGACATAACATTACTATGTAAAAATACGTGAGATGATTTAAAGTTCAAATACTAGCAAAATAATCTACGGTGTTAGCAGTCAAGATGCCAGGTGCAGTGACTACTACTCAGGAGGCTGAGATAGCAGGATTGATTGAGCCTAGGTGTTTGGGACCAGCTCAGGTAACATGTCAAGGCTCAAACTAAACAACACATATAACAAACCCTTAAACAAAAGTCAAGAGAACGTGATTATCTCTGAGGAAGAAAGAGGAAGAAGGGCTACTGCTGGTCTCTGATGACCTTGCATGTCTGGATCTGGGTGGGCACTGCACTGGCATGCTTGCTTTGTGATAATTACAATGCCTAACACTTTGGCCTTCCTGTATGTCTTTGTCTCTTTATGCTATACTTTAATAAATAATGGTACATGTATATGAAGAAAACCCATGAAAATGAGACATAAATGACTCATATGGTAAATACTTAAGTAGTATAACATGAACTGAGTTCAATCGTATTTCTGCACCTTTTTAGGATTTCTGACATCAGCTTTTACATTGTGAGTTTCGCTTTCCTCAGGTTAGGTTGTAACTTGTGCCTCAAAGCTAGGTGGACACCACTTGGCCCACAGGTTCTTCACTCCTCATCACTGCTCTGTATGACATCACTGTCTGGAACTGTTCAGCCTGAGGCAAAATCACAGATTTGCTCTCTCCAAAAATCAGTTGGTTTTCAAGAGGAAAAACCTGACTGTTAGACTGTGGGTGTGGTCAGATCACAGACACAGGCTGTCAGTCACGACAAGGATGACGGGAAGGAATGGCTCAGCACAGATCACTTATACCTGGAATTAGAACTTAAACTATCCTGCGAGAGTGGGTCTGTACCATTCTCTTCACGGTGATAATGCACTTTGATATGTACTTCATCTGAAGGTATTAAATAATTCTTACTCTTCCTTTTAAAAAAAATAGAAATACTCTTTTAAAATTAATACATGACCATGGCAAAAAAATTCAAATAAAAGTCAAAAGTTATAACCTTCTCTCCTTGGCACATGTTTTAAATCAATCCATCTATGCTTACTTCTCAGCCCACACATTTATTAACAAATGCAGAATCATACTACACGTATCTTATAACTCACTTTTAGATCTTTGTAACAGATGTGAATCCTTCAATGAATTATAATGTAGATTTACACTTATTAGTATAGATGTATATTACGTTTTACTAAGCGTGTAGCTTTCCATTGCAAGTGGACAACTATTGGTTGACATTTAGGCTGTTCTGCAACATATGTACTGCAAATACAGATATGTATACAAAATAAAACATTTTTGTGTAAAGATATATCACTGCCTTATAACAGCCATAACTTATTTAAGGTAATTCATGATATGGTGACAAGAGTTCACAATGCTTTACCTCAGATATCAATGTGTTTTTTAAAAAATCATCAGATAAAATCATTTAAAAGTCATCTCACCTGTGAAAAGATGAGGAAATTTAATAGGCAATATCACAGCTTCTTTTAGTGCTTCTTTGGCTCCTTCAAGACCAGCAACATCACTCCACTTCACATTGGGTCGTTCTATAACAATGGCACCTACAAAAAAATTTTGTCATCTTTAAATTATATAACAAACCCTGAGGAAGACTATTTCATCAAAGTTAGAAGATAACATGAAATAATGACATTAAAGAAATGCACTATAAAAATTGTCTAAGTTAAGTTTAATGTGCCAAAACCCTTTCTGAGATAGTGTGATGAGGAATTAATTGCCTGGGAGGAGCCAGCAGGAGTCAGTAGCCAGGGTGAGTGGCTAGATACCTGGGGCAGTTCACTTTCACCTTTGTATTTCCACTTCCTCATTTGTGAAATGCAAATAATGTCATTTGCCTAAACTAAAAATCAAATGACATGAGTATCAGAGTGCTTGGAAAAACACCAAACATTACACAAAGCAGTTGTAATACTGTATTTGAATACACTGATTCTGGAGTATCAAAAGTACTTGTACAGTTGAGGTTTATCTACCTTTTCTAAACAAAACAAAAGATGATCTAATCTCCTCGAAGACAGGAAAGAAGGAAAGAGAAGGATGCAATGGAAGTGGACGGTGAAAAAGGGAAAGTACGTCCCTACAAATCTGCAGTACTTTCTTGAGATTTGCCAAATTTACCATTTTTGTAAATTAACAAAGTTATTTAAATCAATGATTTAATTTTTGAATGCAGTATATTCAAAAGCCATAGCAATTGTTGCCATAAGAGTCCAAGGATTTACTTTAATATAGATATTGGCAAAATTTCCTACTTATCTTTCATTAAAAGCTTTTCCAAATTTCCAGTATACCAAAATTGTTCAACTAAAAATTAAGCAGCCTGTTCTAAGATGATATGTAGTTGTACCAAGTATAACAAAACACTACTACTTATATAATCTAATTACTTCATAAAATTAGTTTTTCCATTTCTTTCAGTTAATAAAGATCATCTACCTTCTATTCCAAGACTAATTATATTCAACTTCTTTAATTATGAAAATCTTTAGTTACTAGATAAAAATTAAATGAAACCATAAATACATTTGCATTGTAAAAGTTCAGACTTTCAATTCACTTTTCTATGTTCCATTAAGATTAATAATCCTATATGAGGAAATGTTTACATCATGATAGGATTCTCAGTTAAATGAAAGAATTAATAAATTTACTTTATACATAGCTAACTCAAGACTTTTGCTATAAATTTTTAAAATATGCTATAATTTATTTTCACATTTAACTGACACTTTTCTCCTTAAAGTTTAAGGTGACTTTGGCATGTTTGCTGATAAACAATTAAATATTAGACATTACTTAATAGTTTCCAAAATTAAAAAGGTGGGATGGGATTATTAGCAAATATAAATAAAACAAATGGATTGTACTTTGAATTATGTAAGTTTATCCAATCTTTGGTCATACTATTTATAATACTAATATATCATTTAACCACAAAAAAGTCAGAGTATTAAAATTAGCTAAAAGAAAAATCAAATCATAAACCCATTTTTAACTATCAAATACTACACTTTATGTCATGATCTAAAACAGAAGTGGAAAGATTTAAAATAGTGTTTTAGGAAAAAAATAGGAAAGATTCAAAGAAAGATATACCATGTAATCCATCAGCAAACTATTAAAAGACTGGGGGGAAAAGGACTCTCAGATATCAAAGGCAAAGACTCCTTTCATATACTATTTCATCCTGGAATTCCAAGTATTTGGTCTTTTTACATCTCCAGTTTTTGCCATAACTGACAGGGAATTTAGAGAAATTCCTACTGAAAATTGGTTATCTTTTTCAAAATTATAGATAATCCATTTTTCTTGGGGGTGGGGGAAGGCAGTAGGATGAGGGAAATAAAACCAAAACCAATAGGGAAGACAGAAAATAACCTCTTGCCGTATAACTGAAACAGGCCACTTGGTACACAGCACTGGGTTACCAACAAATACTTAGTGGGTGTGCAGCGTGTGTTAGCACCACTTCAGGCCATGGGGACGTAGCAGTGGAAACTCAGGAGTCTCTGCCCTTGAACTATATCCACCACATACCCACCTTAACTTTACTGTTTTCAATATACTATCTTTATGGTGTTCTATAAGTCCCAGTGGGGTAGGTAAAACAGAATATTATCAAAATGAAGAGACTAGTATAGCAAAGTTAAAGAGGTCTGGCTAAGGTAGGTATATTCACTGTTCAGTAATAAAACCTGATTTGTAATGGAAATCCTTTCCCAGTTACATGATCTATTTAGAGTGATTCAAATAGACAAAAACATACTAATGGGGAGCATAAATTCAATTTGAAAAGCCATTAAATAGGTCTATCTAAGAACAATCTCATCAATGAAAGATAGCACTTAAATAGATGCCTTTTTAGATACAGAGAACTACTATTTATTGGGTCCCTAGAATTTGTCAGATATAATATTATTAATCTTAATAGCCCTGAAAGGAAGGTATTACTAATTTCCATTTCATGGATAAGGACTCAGACTCTGAAAGGTTTAATAACTTGCCCATGATTAGAAGGCTTCTAAGTGGCAAATCCTTGAGTGGAATTGAGATCTGAATGGAGCCCAAATCTTTGCCCTCTTCAATATACCACTACACTGTAACAGAGAATGAAAGAGCGTTTAAAGGGGTGGAAGGTAAAAACAGAAAGCTCAAAGAGAAAGGTAAACAGGAACACTAACAGGCAATGAGGAAGAGTAGGTTAGAGACATGAAATAAACCGTCAATGAATGAGTTACAGCAATGGCCAAAAAGCCAAGTGCAATTCTTAATTAGTTCTGCTCCTTGACAGCAGTGAATCTTAATAGCACCGGATTTTGTAGTGTGCAACCAGTATGAATGCTACCTTCTCTAAATGAGCACAAATACACAAAATGACTGACAGCCTTTTAAAGGCATATATAAACCCAAATAATACTTTTCCTACATAAGAAATCAAACTGTTAGAGACCCTAGAGAGCTGCTGTCCCTATTAAAATGCTGTAAAGATATCCAGCACATGACCACTGTGAATCAAAGCCACTTCCAAACAGAGTGGAGGAAAATAAAACAATTCAAATAGACAATTTGCTATGAGTCTTTTAAATAAGACAGAAAATTTAAAAATGAAATCTAAAGCAACCTTGAAGTTGATTCTGTAGTTTCTTTTTTTCAGGGTCATCAGATTCTCCTTCCCCATCACTGTCATTCCTAATAAAAAGAATTTAATATATTCAAATAATCACTCATTACTATCAAATAAGGCTCATGTTATTATTTTTAAGACTATATTAAATAAAACAGGAAGCAGGCACATTATCAATTAATAGAGAATCATGAACAGAAGAGTGACAAAATGACCAAAATAAAGAACTAGCTCCAAATTCCCATGACACACCTGCATCTGTATTAATTATAAATGCATGCCCCACACATCATTCCATGAAGGATTTAAGATGAATTGCAAACAACAATAAAAACATCAGGACCAGGCAGAATATAAATTAGAACGAGAAGTCATACCAGAACAAAAAATCCAGAATACTAATCATCTAAGGTACAAGAGCCTATAACCCTTAGTCTGTGGTTCCAAAGGATCAGTGAAGCTTTCTAATGACAATGAACTGAATGCACAGAACAAGTACTCATTTCAGATCTAGAAATTTATCCTGAGGAAATAATTTCAAATGAGTTCAAGGATTAACTATAAAGATGTTCCCACCCACACTGTTTGCCAACTGGGAAAAACCACAAATAATTTATGTTCAATTGAGAAGATTAGCATATGATGGAAAACACTGCAACCTTTAAAAACAATATTATAGAAATATTTATTGGAAAGGTGTTCCTGATACAATGTTGAGTGAAAAAATGATAAAGCAAAAAATACAGCATTATATAATTTTAAAAACCATAAGATATAAAGGGGGATAAAAAGCTCGGCAGGTTGTATGCTAAAATGGGACTGTCTTTTAGGATGGTGGGGCTTGGAGTGAGGGAGAAACCACAAACCTGACTGACTGGACACTCATTCACCCCTAAAGGCTGTAAGGCTGTACTCATAAAAAACTGCCCTCTGGGGGCTCCATTACAGTTAGGGCTCCACATGAGATTTAAGTTCTTTTAAGAAAGTGGGGGCTGCTCTCAAGAACACCAAATGTTCAGGGTTTTTTTTTTTTTTTTTTTGTAGAGACAGAGTCTCACTTTACCACCCTCGGTAGAGTGGTGTGGTGTCACAACTCATAGCAACGTCCAACTCCTGGGCTTAGGTGATTCTCTTGCCTCAGCCTCCCGACAGCTGGAACTACAGGCACCCGCCGCCCTCGGTATATGAGGTCCCTACCCACTGAACCACAGGCACCGCCCCCCAAATGTTCTGGTTTTGCTGAGGAAGCTTCAGCAGAGATTCACTGTCTGCTCACAAGCACTGGGAAGCTGAGCAGGTGTGTGTATGTGTGTCAACAGTGGGACCCCTACTGGAACAACCCAGACATAACTGGGCACAGCTAGTGATAAGGATTCCAAACTTAACTCTCTGGCCCCCAAATGCTATAAGGTAATACCACATAATAAATCCCTATTTGTTTAAATGAGCCAAAGCGGGTCCTACTGTTTCTAAGATTGCTCTTTAGTACGGGAGAAGAATGGGAATCTCCGAGTCAGGTAACCACCTCAGGAGAGATCATTACAGGGTTTTCAAGCAAGACTAGAAGAACTTCAACAGACAGGGAAAGAGACAAGTTTCTGATGGCAAGGGAGTTTCAGGCACAGCTGTAGATCCCTGGCTTAATTCTTCCCAGTATTTTCGTTTTATGTTGGAGTTCCCATCTTACACTGACCATCCTTACTTTCATGTAAGTTCAAATTTAATAATCCATAAGATTGGATTGTCACCATAGGTGCAAAAGGTAAAATGTCCTTAGAGTGTTACAGAAACTCCCTGGTTCCCTGATCACATCTTGAAAAGAAAATACAAAACTTAAAACAGTTTTCCTCAAACTCTGCCACACAATGTGAGGCAGTATGTCAACTCCAGTTCTTAAATTCCTTATGTTCTCAGTGGTCTGTGCGAGCAGCCACAAAGCACTGTCTAAAAGGCACTTTAATCCTCCTGACCGCAGGGGATCATCTGAGTAACAGGGCCCACTATATATACCATGAACTATAAGTACCATGTCCTATACAGCTAGGCAGAGCCTCAATGCTTCCAAGCCCAACCAGACCAGGTAACTCCATCCTAGAATCTCATTTTCTTAAGAATGTGTCATTGGAAACCACTTCTGGCACCAGTTATAATACAGGTATTATTTGTCACCCAAAGTCACCCCTAAGGTCTCCATACGTAGGAAAAATGAGAAATTGCAGCTAAATGTACCTGTATTAACAAAATACTCTATGTATTTGCCACCCTTTTGCAAAATTTTATAATGAATATTTTATAAATATAGGTAAATTAAGCTATAATTTCTCATTTTCCCTTTGTATGGTGACTTAAGGGGCAATTTTGGGGATACCCTGGAGAATATAGTCAGAGAAGACCTCGTTTGAATATGTTCCCACTGCTTACCACAGAACTTGACATGTACATATTACATGGTGAATAAATTAATTCTGCTTCAAGAAGTGATATATCTTTGGAAGACATTCAAAAATGGGTTTTAATACTTATAAATTATGCTGTGCTGTTTTTCTTTACAATGACAACATCAAGCAAATCTAAAGCAAATATCTATCTAAAAATTTTAAAGGACATCCAAAAAATGATTTACATTGTTGGAGTTATTTTTCATTTTGTCCATGTGGTGAAAAGATTTAATTCACAGATAACTCCTGTAATTTTAAACTTCAATATTACCTAATGGCCAGAAGGTAACTGAGTACCAATCCTTCAGGTGTTTTCCCCTACTACCAGTGAGCAGTCATGGAAGATTGAAGCATATCCTCCTCTAAGATCAGCAAACTAACGGCTGACAAACCTTTTTCCATAAAGAATCAGAAGACAAGCAAATATTTTAGGTTTTGTGGGCCACACAGTCTCTACCGCAACCCCTCAATTTAGTTATTACATGAAAGCAGCCATAGACAACAGGATAAAGAACGGGCAATGCTGTGTTCTGATGAAACTCATTTATAAAAACAAACAGCAGGTCAGGTTCCGCCCACGAGCCATGGTTTGATTAAACAGCCAGTTTAATCGGAAGAAATTTATTTCAGAAATTAAAAGTTAAAAGCTACAATGAAACCAAATGTTTTTAAACACATACCCTTTCTCATCTGCTGGACTCGGCTGTCCCTCCTTCACCGGCTTCTGTGGCTTTTTCTCTTTCTTTTTCAGGTACTCCTTAAGCTGTTCTGCTCTATCAAGATATTCTGTACACTTTGCCCTGATGCTTTGCTTGGCTTTTTCTCCCTGTGCTTCATCTATTAAAGGGAAATGATAAGAGATTTTTTTTTCCATGAGAATTCTATATAGAAAGGTTTAAACTCTTAATTTTATTTTTTAAACAAGGAAATTCCATTGGGAGAGGGAGAGAAAATCATCTCTAACTCATTGATAACCAATGATTTTCAACTCTTTTTTATTTTTTTCCCAAGTGGGACTGCAGATCAACAGTGGGTCTGAGACAGAAAAAAATCTGAGCAAGGCAGTAGGTTATTTTAAGATAATGTTAAATAATAAATTGTTTAAAACTCCGTGGGTTTCATACTCTTACTCTACATAGTACAGACAGTTGAAAGCTACCTGTCCCACAAGGACCCAATTATAAGACAAATAGAAGTAAAGCCACACTAACCATTTCTACTAATGTCTACGTAAACGTTATTTCAGAGTATAAAAAGTGATGGGAATCCTCTATCTTATGTGTAATACCAGCACAGTAATTTTACTGCATAAAAACCTCTGGTCAGAGCTATCTTCAAAAGTAACCCTTAGCAAAATATACACGCATGGGATCAGCCCTGTGTATCTTAAATGTTATGTATGGTTCATTCTTAGTTTTACTTTAATTTGATATAAAATCTCAAAATTAAATGAGGAAGCTCAAAAGAAAATTGTAACTTATCCAATTGCATCAGGTTTAAGATGCATGAGGGCAGGGCTCTCTCTATCCATTTTGCTCACCATTACATCTTGTGTCTAGAATAGTGCCGGGCACATGGTAAACATGTAACCATACTTGTAAAATACATGAGTAAAATGTTTCCCAACCTAGCTAGAATATTTTCAAAAATACGCTTAGAAAAAATGAGTAAACCTATATTACATAATTTGGATACATTACCAGTAAAATAAAAAGTAATTGCCACTGAGATGTTTAGGTATACAAAGTGGTAACTGTGATAGTTCTCAAATTTGTGAGCTAAGTCTAGTACTTAAAAGTTAGAAGGAAAAGAGTGGAATTTTTTTGGCAAATGGAAGCATTAGAATTTGCTAGCATTTTATTTCAATTTGGCTAGGGCTGGGTTTGGACCCATAACCTCCAGCATATGGGGGAGGGGGTTGCACCCTACCCCTTTGAGCCACAGGCGCTGCCCCTTTTAGTGTTTTTTAAAAAGTAACCTGTGACCTTACATTTAACTACATGGAGAAAATACTGCACGGCATGTTGATAGAGTTGAAGGGCTTCTTCGTAGTTCCCCGCTTTGTCTTCTTGGGCTGCTTTGCTAGCAAGATCTATTGCTTTCTGTTGGAGGGAAGCAAAAGAATGACATTAAAATCAAACCATAAACCTAAGTCTGAAGTAATTATATTGAAAGTTTTCTTAAAAAATAAAAGCAACCTAAAAACAAATCCATCTTTTTTTTCTAAATCACAACTGCATTTTATTATAAATTACAAAATTATAAAATACAAATTATATTTGTTGTATGAGTAAATGTTACCAGAATACTACTTTCTCTAGTTCCAACCACTAAAATTCACATGCAATTTTCACTGAGCTAAGGTCAAATCTAGGGCAAGTAAGAAATAATCAGATGATCTGAAAATTCAAATTGAACAACCATTCATATAAATTCTCAAAAGTTAAATGCTGCTGTATCTAAAGCACACAACAATAATGGAAATGGAATAAAATCCCTACAAAAGCAATATGGCAATGAAATATCAAGAACCTAAAATACCCAAATCTTTTAATCCAGTAATAATTTTTAAAAGGTTTACTAAGCAAAGATTTTAGGGGTCTTTTAACAAAAACAAAACCTGGAAACTTAAATCATAAATAGAATATTAAAGGATCATTAAATTAGTATTAAGAAATATTTGCAATAACATGGAAAGTATTTATATTGGGCCTTTGCATATGCAGCAAATATTATTTGAAATAATAGCGAAAAAAAGATGGAAAAAAATTTAACAGGGAGTATCTTTCATAAAACTACATTTTCTAGTTTCTCACACCTCATAAAAATATCCACAATGAACATGGACTGCTTTTGTGGCATTAAAAAAGAAACTCCTAGAAATAGATTCATATAAATATATGGAAGAGACTTTTGAAAATGACAATGAAGAAAGCCAAGTCAACAGTGAAAGAATATAGGCTTTTAAAGAAATTATGCTGGAACTGAATATCCATACACACACAAAAACAAACCTCCACTTAGCCTTAACACTTTTGCAAAAATTAACTCAAAATGGATCACAGACTTAAATATAATATGCAAAACAATAAAATTTTAAAGAAAAACATGGAGAACTTCGGGATCTAGGGCTGGGTAAAGAGTTCTCAAATGTGATATCAAAAGTACAATATACAATAGGAAAAATAATAAGCTAGACCTTATCAAACTAAAAAGGATGAAAAGATAAACCACAGACTGGAAAGATCTGTGAAACACATATCTAACAAAGGACTAGTATCTAGAATACATAGAACTCTCAAAACGGAACAACTTGCCCATGTTAAAAACTGAACAGACACACTCATACAAATACACACAAGTACAAGTAAAACTGGGAAAATATGAGTAAGAGAGGTAAAATGGACCAATGTCAATATTCTGATTGTGTATTCTGCTTGTCTTATAAGATGTTATCATTGGAGGAAATTGGGTAAAGGATACACTGGATCTCTTTGTATTATTTCTTACAACTGCATGTGAAATATAGTTATTTCAAAATAAAAGTTTCATTAAAAACTATACTAAAAGTACAAATAAAAAAGCACTGATTTCTTAAAATAGTCCAACTGGGTTAATTTAGATAGTAAACTTCTATTCAACAGAAATAAGAGCCAACTTAAATGAAATAATTATGGCTAGCTTACATTAAAAATAAACGTATAATTTAAAAAATCATTCAATCCAAAAGCCAACCATTCATAAGAATATGGATGGGAAATCTGTAAATGGCAGATTCGAGAAACACACTTCCTCTGCTGTAGAAAAAGGGAAGAAAAATAAATCCTGTGTTTGAGAATTGACAAAATACAAGTTACATATTTTATAGTTCAAATAGCCTGAACTCAGAGCTAAATTTTCATCAGTTTTGTAAATGAGGCAGGATATAAATAAAAAGTGGTTTTATAAATAAAGCACATGGTCAACTGGTGGTTAGATGAGACTGGTCACATAAAAATGTATCCCAAAGGCTCACTGGGTAAGCCACACAGTAGAAATAAATTTTCTTATTCTGACATAATTTTCTTCTCAGATTATTTTGAAGTGCTGTGCCATTCATTCCCTTCATTCAGTCAGCCCTTATTGTGGCATCACACTGACTTGTTAAGAGCAAAACGCTTTATACTATAGTTGGTATTACTTAAGCAACTAAGTCCAAACATGGTTCCAGTTAGTTTAAACCAGCCTTTCTCTGATGATGGAAATGTCTAGATCTGCACTGCCCAGTATGGAAGCCACCAGCCATATACAGTTTTTAAGAACCTGAAATGTGGCTAATGTGACTGAGGAGTTTATTTATGAAGGACACTACAAAAGTTTTGAGATACACAAAACTTAAGAACCATAAAATCATTTTGATTACTATATTTTCTCAAAATAATCACTGACATTCTAAGTATTTTTGCTTTCTTAAAAACCAGTTTTGAAAACACTTGTTCCATTCCTTTTCTTCAAATGCTGTAGGCTCACTTTCTTTTCTTTTTCTTTTTTTTTTTTTTGGCTGGGGCTGGGTTTGAACCTGCCACCTCCGGCATATGGGGCCCGAGCCTACCCTTTTGAGCCACAGCGTAGGCTCACTTTCATAGCATGACAGCTTCTTCAGGGCTAGAGAACCTTCTTCCATGCATTCGATTTTTGCCTACAGGAAACAGGAAATAATCACGTGGGGCCAGGTCAAGACTGCACAGTGGATGAGTCATAAGTTTAACCTCTGTGGACTCCAGGAACAGAATGGTGATGTTGTCTGTGTAGGAGGATGCACTGTCATGCTGCTAGATGGTCCACGGCAGTCCTATCCTTGGATGCCATTCTTGAAGTGTCCTGAAAACTTCTGGAAAGCAGCATACTGCTGTACCACTGAGCAGCAGCAGTCCTTTGTTCCTCCAGAGGAACAGATACAACAAAACTGTTTTTGGAGAAGAAAGTTGCCACCATTTCTTCCCAACACTTTGGGGCTGCTTGACTTTTGTTGATGGATTTTTATTGGGGAAAAAAATTCATACTGTGGAATGACAGTCTCTGGATTAAACTGGTAAATCCAGGTTTCATCCTCAGTGACAATGTCAGAAACTCACACAGACTTGCCTTCATCGAATCTGACCAACATTTCTTTACACCATTCAAGATGGATGTGCTTGTGTTTATCTATCCAAGTATAAGGTATCCATCAGGATGAAATTTCCTGATTTGAAGATAATCGCACAGGATTTTTTGGACACTGCCAACAATCCAATCTGTAGCATCGCTTCAGTGTCCTTAAATGTCACTCAGTTGCTTTCATCAACCATTTTTTCCACAATGGGAATGTTTTCCTCAGCCACTGCAGCTGCCTGATGCCCACTCCGCGTCATTCACTGAAGCGCAGCTTCTTCTAAATTCTTGAAACCACAGAAAAACTGTCAAACAGGAAGAGTAAGCTTTCCGAAAGCCTATTTACCCACTTTTAAAATCACAGAAAATCATTATTTTAGCATTTTTCATTTGAAATGAAATTAACCTTCATCTTGGGTGGTTTTGGAGCCCTACCTATTCTTTCAGAATACAATCGATCCTACCATCTCCACTGTGAAGACCCTAGTTCAATCTATTATCACATATGTCAAAATTATGACCCAGCCTGTGCGTGGTCAGCCTCCTTTCATCCTTGTCACTCTTAAGTGTATGTAGCAACCTTTGATGGCTTTCCATTGTAAACAGTAAAATCCAAACGCTGGAGGGTGACCAACAAGGCCTGAAATGACCTGAAACCCTCTAGTCCGTCCTTACGCAGGCAGTCTGAGCAGATGATCCCTCTACCTAGAATGTTCCTTGTTCCTTTCCATTGACAAATGATGTGTGACAGTCTCCTTTTTATCCTAGTTTGGATAGCAAGTCCTTAGAGGCCCCGCTCCCACCATCTGCTACATCTAAAGCTGCCCTCCAACCCTCCTTTCAGCTACCCCCTCATGCCTACACTCCCTTAGTCCATCATTTTCTTTCTGTTTACCTGTATACTCACTCACTGGCTATCTCCTTTATGCAGGTAGGTTCCACGAGCACAGAGCTTCCTCTGGAGCTCCTGGAGCCTAGAATGGTGCTGGCATTCCATGTGTACTCAAATTGTTGAACAAATGAAAATCAATTCCCTATGGCTTTCTCAAAATCTTCCTTCCTTCCTTTGGTTACTTTACTTCTGTCACTTCTTAATAACAATTTCTCTTCACTAGATAGTTCTCTCCACCTTCCTACTTTGACATTCCCTCCATTAATGATATGCCAAATGGAGGACTCTACTGGTCACTGCAACCTTTCTTTCTCCTCAGCAGAAAAATGTGTTTAAGTCTCAGCTCAGATTCATATCTAAAATGCACCTAAACTCCCCAGTTACTAGATTCCTCTCTAGCTATCATCTTACATTTCTTTGCCTCCACAGTAAAATCCTAAAGAACACTCCACCCTCCTCTTTCTTTCTTTCCTTCCTCCCCCCCTCCACATTTCTTTTCCATTGTCTTGGAACTCTTGAACGCAAGTCCAGGTGATCCTCTCACTATGACTTCCCGAATTGGTAGGACTACAGGTGCACGTCACTATGCCCAGCTAATTTTTCCCATTTTTTTGTGGAGACGGGGTCTAACTATGTTGCCCACATTGGTTTTCAACTTCTGTCCTCAAGTGATCCTCCCACTTCAGTCTTCCAAAGTGCTAGGATGACAGGTGTGAGCCACCAGCACCAGGCCTGACCCATCTCCTGCTCCTCCCAAGCAATGCTATCTAACTCACTCTCTGTCTTGACAAGAATAACAAATACCTTGACAGTGTCTCCTTTCTTCACCAAATTATTCTCTTCTGGTTTTACTCTTGACTGTGTAACAATTCTTTTTCAGGGTCCATTTTCTCTCTCCTTAAATGTCAATATTCTATTGGGTTTCTATCTTGGTCCTTGTTTTTCCTCATTCTGTAAACTCTCCAAGATATGACTCTCTCTATCTGTAAGCTAATAACTTCCAAGTCCTTTCTCCAATTACTCTCCCTAGTTCTAAAATATGTATCCAAATGTTCACCGGACATTTCTATTTGATTGTCTCCACAAGCATCTTAAACTCAACAAATTCAGAATTTACCATCCTGGCCCCAAATATACCCCTCACTTTGTATTCCCAGAATCAATTCACTCAGATACCTAATCCAGAAATCTGGGAGAAAACCCAGACTCTTTCTCCTCCCTCCCTTTTTTAAATGCAGGGAATAAGCCTCACTATTTTCCAATATTTCTCTGACCAATCCTCTTCTTTACTTGAATAGGTATTACACTAATTTGGCTCCCCATCAACTCCTATCATACCAATCCCTGCTTCCTAACAGGTACCCTTGTTTCCACTGCTTCCAGGTTTGCTACCAGTCAAGTTTTTCCCTGTGCGCATATGCTAGCTTCATTATAAAACAAAAGCCTAAGGACATCAGTCCACTTTTTAAAACTATGACTCCTCACCTAACACTTCTATAACTCCCTATCTATGGCAGGATGAGGACCTACCACATACGTGGCACACATGGCCTAACTCTTTAGGTTTGAGTTTCTACCTTGTACACTAAGTTCCAGTCATACCAAACCACTGGCACAACCTGGACCAACTCAGACTGTGCACATTTGTGCATATGCTAGCTTCATTATAAAACAAAAGCCTGAGGATATCACGCCACCGTTTAAAACTATGACTCCTCACCTAACACTTCTATAACTCCCTATCTATAGCAGGATGAGGACCCACCACATGGACCACAACCTGGACCAACTCGGACTGTGCACCTTTGTATACAGCATACTCTCTGCCTGGAATTACCCTATTCTACCATCTCCTCATAAAACTCCTCATAATTGTCCATGACTCTGTGCAGTAGTGGTCCTCCTGCTGCAAAGCCCTCCCCAATACCTCTGGGTGGTCAACTTACATGTCCTATAGCTGCCCTCTTCCTCCCAGGGATCACACTCTTATGTCATGGATGGTATGTCATTTTTATGATCCCCTAGTGCTAAGCAAAATGTGTGGCACAGTAGACACTCAAAAGTACTTAGGACTGAGTGAACTTTGAGTCCTATTTCAACCATATTACTTGTAGCTTCTCCCAATCCTCTGCAAGGTTTATCACAATTCTAGACTGAGGCACAAGTTGATACTCGCTATCTGAAAAACATTCGACTTTCTCACTTAAGGAAACAGAATGTCGCAGTGAAAAAAAACAATGATTTGTAAGCAGACAGATGTGGCTTCAAAACCATCTTCGACACTAATTAACTATATGTTTTTGGGCAAATCATAACCTTAATAAACATAAGTTTCTTATGTTATGAAAGTGGAATTATATTCACCCTAAATAATGTTTTGGAGGATCAAATGAGATTATATGAAACACCAAACAATTAGTGTTAGTAGCATTCACTTTACCTACAATGAAATCACCTCTTCTGTGAAACACTTCTCATTTGTCCTCAGAAGAATGAGAAGAAACTCTAATTCCATTATATATCCCTCTTATCATAGGGGATATCATCCAAGACCCCCAGTGGATGCCTGAAACTACTAATACTACTGAATCCAATATATACTATTTTTCCCTAGTAAAAATAATGATTCATAAATTAGACACAGTAAGACATTAACAATGACTATCTCTTTCTCAAAGTACCTTAATTGTACGCTACTCATCCCTCTTGTGATAATGTGAGATGATAAAATGCCTACGTGTTGAGATGAAGTGAGCTGTATCATACAGTAACATCTAAAAATCTGTAGCTCAGCAGCTTGGGTGCAAACCACATACACCGGGGCTGGCAGGTTTGAACTCAGTCAGGGCCTGCCAAACTATGACAATTACAACAAAAAATAGCCGGGTGTTGTGGCAGGTGGCCTGTAGTCCCAGCTACTTGGGAGGCTGAGGCAAGAGAATCACTTAAGACTAAGAGTTGGTTCAAATTGTATATGGAAACAACGCACTGTATCCCATGATAGTATTAATGTGCACAAATATGATTTAAGAAAAAAAAGAAAAAAAAAGACTAAGAGTTGGAGGCTATGAGCTGGTACATCATGGCATCTACTAAGGGCGACATATCAAAACTGTCTCAAAAAAATAATAATAAGTTGTTTATTTCTACAATTTTCCATTTAATATTTTTGGACTGCAATTGACTACAGGTAACTAACTGATACTGTAGAAAGCAAAACTGTGGATGAGGCGGGACTACTATATAGAAATAATTAAATTATTTTATAATTTTTGACTTTTATCTACCTGCATGCCCTCGTTAGATTACAAGCACCTGGCTACAAGGATTTTTACCTTGTTCAGTGGTAAAGTTATTCATTACATAAATAGTCTTCATCCCAATTTCCTAGGTTAGAAGATTGAAAAGGCTGCATAAGAAAGCACACCTGTGACTCCATCGCGAATAAGTTATAACTTGAAATACCTCTTGTTTAACACTAGCAAATATTTCATTAATGTTGGTCAATCTCTAGCTGGTTCACTGAAGAAATGAAGAACAATTTGAATTAAATGTGACATTCTGGTTATAGAACAAAACTGCAAATCTTGCAAAAGACAGATAACAGTAAATGACTGAAGTTTATGTTGTAGACAGCCCAATTCACAAACAAGTCTCTGACACATGAAAAGCTGACAGACTAAAACCAGTCAACAAACCAACAAGGATGGGGATGAGCCTTCAAAAGAAATGACATCTAAACTCAAAGGAACAACACTTTACCAAATGACCAATACTTTTTTCAAATACATTTACCAAAAAGACCCTTTACAATGGGAATACAAAAAAACTTAAGTGAAGATTGTGGTATCTTAGTTTTATACAATTTTGATGGAAAAGATACACAGACAAATCAACACGACTTGTTCTTTATTCTATGAAATAAGTAACTGTTGTAATTGTTTTATGAAAGATACAAAACATTTATTTTCATAATCCTTCAGGTCAATCTTTAGGATAAAAGTCCCAAGTAAGCTCCCTCTTTCTTTTTTGTGAAATTTTGGTGTCAGTTTTAATGGATCTACTTTCTGAGTGGTCTTTCTTCAGGACCGATTATCTTGCATTAAGGAGTTCTTCTATTATCTTTGGTGCCTCTACTAGCACCCAACAAATATATGTTCAAAAACTACCAGAAGACCAAGACAAGGATTCAAAAAAGGTATTTCATAGTACTCTTGTGTATCAAACAGTCTTGACTGGGAGTAAGTCTCATTACATTCTAAAGTCCATCAATGTCCTAGATCCTTACCGGGGATGGGAAACAGTTACATAAATTCTCTCAATGAATTAATTCCATTTCGCAGAAGACTAATCTAAAATCTTAGATTTCTATGATTTACGGACAAAACACTGTGCTCATAGAGGTGGGGCTGGGTGAAGTGGAGCCACACAGGAGTTTAAGAATACTCCATGATCTTATACATAATCTGGGGGTCAAAAAAGAGTGTACATAAATACCTGTGTTCAATGAATTCACGGGGACTGTGCAGGGTGATTCTAACCTCAGATTCTAGGGTTGTTCTCATATTTCTACCTACCTGACGGCTCGGAAGGAAGGGCTTTGCTGTATCAGCTTGTAAAACTAAGAGAAACTAGTCCAGAGCAGTACTTTGTAAAAATCACATTCTTTCCTTTCTCTCTTACACTGAGTGGAGAGAGCTACCTAGCTTGGCTCAAACTCGGCTGGTTTGGGGTGGGAGTAAAGCCTCAAAGTCAAGAGTCTCACAAGGCCAGTGGCCCGGAGACCCCAACAGCGGGTCTGAAACCACCCTTCAGCTGGAAGGCGCCCGCCCCCCACCTGCAGCTTCCCGCAGAGCCGCCCTCCTCCGCCCTGACCAGAGGCACGGCCGTTTCCTCTTTCCCCCAGGCCCCGCACCCCACTTCTCGCGCCTCTAATTGTCCAGGAGGACGGGAGATGAGCAGCAGTACCTGGAGGTTGTTGGAAGTGGATGCCATGGCGGAGATCCAAGGCGGTTCCCTGGGGGTGGGGAATGAACGAGGCTTGAGAAGAGCCAACAGCAGCGACGCCGAATCGCGCCCGGTGTGATGGGCCCCAAACGGGGGGTGATGGCTCTCGGGCCCTGAGTGGTGGCCTCCTTTCCGGAACTTATCCTAGAACACCACCACTCCCAACTGGCCGCCCGACCCTCCTCACAAAACTTCCGCAATCCCGAACCTC